>CAUYPK010047930.1:0-13698 GCA_963574355.1 Loris lydekkerianus
GGGAGGGGGGAGGATTGATGGAGGGAAGGTAATTGGTGGTATTACACCTACAGTGCTTCTTACAAAGGTATATGTGAAACTTAGTAAATGTAGAATATAAATGTCTTAACACAATAACTAAGAAAATGCCAGGAAGGCTATGTTAACCAGTGTGAGGAAAATGTGTGAAACAGTCTATAAAACTTGTGTATGGTGCCCCATGATCACATTAATGTACACAGCTATGATTTAATTTAAAAATAAAAGAATTATTGTGACCAATAATACCACATTATTAACCACATTGTGATCAATTGGGATTATTCCATGTTATGTAAGGCTAGTTCAATATTTAAAAATCAATTAAGTTCAATATTTGAAAATCAGTTAATGTAACCCATCATATTGACAGGCTAAAGAAAAAGAGGGTGCCCAAAAATGTATACACATTTTAAGAAAGGAAAAACTGTATTAAATTTGTAATACTCAGTAGATACTAATAATGTTTATTATCTTATATATTGTACCTTGTGGCTCAAGTAATTGCAGAAGTCCAATGTGACTTGAGTATTACAATCTTGTGTACACAGGCACATGCACACACACATATCTTATATCAATAGATGTGGAAAAGTCATTTGACAAAATTTAACATTTATTTATGAACAATATTCTCTACAACTTAGGAATAGAGGGGAACTTCCTCAGCTTGATTAAGAATGTTGGCAAACACTTTTAGCCACCCTCATACTACCCTAACACCCAAACCAGACAAAGACTCAAGAAAAGACAAATACAGGTTAGTATCTCTCATACTTATTGTAGGAAACTAGAAACTTTTCTGCTTAGATCAGGAACAGGGCAAGAATTTTATCTCCCTTCATTCCTTTTCAACATCACACTAAGAAAATAAAATAAGAGGTATATTGTTTTAAAAGGAAGAAATAAAAGTATTTTTGTTCATGGATGATTTGATCATCTATTTAGAAAACCTGAAAGATTTTTCTTTAACTAGAAATAATAAATGATCATAGCAAAGTTGCAGGATATAAGGTTAATAAACAAGTGAATTTGTTTCCTATGTACCAGTAATCAAAAAGTAGAATTTGAAATAAACACACAAAAGTATTTACATTAGATAAAACTAAAAATTAAATACTTAATGAAACACTTAGGTATAAATCTAACCAAATATGCATAAGATCTATATGAGGAAAACTACAAAATACTGATGAAAGAAATCAAAGAATAACTAAATAAATGGTTAAATATTCCATATTCATGGGTAGAAAGACTCAATATCATCAAGATGTCAGTTTTTTTCAACTTGATCTATAGATTCAATGTAATAACAATCAATATCTAGCAAGTTATTAACAAACTTATTTCAAAATTTATCAGAGAAGAGAAAGACTTAGAATGTCAATGTATTATTAAAGGAGTAGAACAAAGTTAGAGGACTTAGTATAACTGACTTTAGGGCGTACTATAAAAATCCTGTAACCAAGACATTATGATTTTTGCAAAAGAATAGACAAATAACTTAATTGAACAGAGTAGAGAGCCCAGAGATAGTACTAGGCCAATTTGCTTAAATGACCTTTGACAAAAGAGCAAAGGCAATACGACGGAGAAAAGATAATCTTTTTTTACTAATAATGCTGAAACAATTGGACAACTACATGCAAAAAGAAAAAATGATTCTAGACACAGACCTTTTGTCTTTCATGATAATTAACTCAAAATGGGTCACAGACTTAAACATAACATTCACAACTAAAAACTAGAAGATAACATAGGAGATCACCTAGATGGCCTTTGATTTGGTGATACCATTTTAGTTACCACACCAAAGCCATGGTTCACGAAAGAAATAATGATCTGGAATTTGGTAAAATTAAAATCTTCTGTTCTGTGAAAAAGACTGTCAAGAAAATGCGAAGACAAGCCTAAGGCTAAAAGAAAATATTTGCAAAAGACCTACATGATAAAAGACTGCTATCCACACTTGATTTTAGCCAAAAGGCCGAGAAGCAATAAAGACTGCTATCCAAAATACAAGAACTCTTATATTTTGAAAGAATAAGAAAATGAACAACCTGATTTAAAAATGGGCAAAAGTTCTGAACAGACACCTCACCAAAGAAAATGTACAGATGAAAAGTTAGCATATGAAAAGATGTTCAGTATCATATGTCATTAGGAAATTGCAAACTAAATCACAGTAAGATACCACTACACACCTATTAGAATCCAAAACATTGAGAACAAAAACTACTGGTGAGAATGTGGGGCAAAAGGAACTTTCATGCATTGCTGGTGGCAATGCAAAATGGTGCAGCTACTTTGGAAGACAGTTTGGCCAAACATACGCTTAACCTATGATTGAACAATTGGTATTTCCCTAGATCTTTCCCTAAATAAGTTGAAAACTAAGGTCCACACAGAAACCTGTGCACACAGTACTATGTGATCCAGCAATTCCACTTGTGGGCATATACCCACAGGAGCTGAAAGAAGAGTCTCAAAGAGATAATTGTGCATCCATGTTCATATAAGCACTATTCACACTAGCTAAAATGTGGAAGTAACCCAAGTGTCCAACAACAAACAAATAGATAAAAACAAACTGATGTGTGCATATAATAGAATATTATTCAGCCCTTAAAAAGCAAAAAATTTTTATACATGGTACAACATAAAAAAGCATTATGCTAAGGGAAATAAGTCAGTCATAAAACAAGAAACACTAGATGATTCCCCCTGTAAGAGGTACTTAGAGTAGTCAGAATCACAGATACAGAAAGTAGAATGGTAGGTTTCCCCGGGGCAGGAGGGAATAGGAAACGGGGAGTTACTGTTTAATGAGTGAAGAGTTTCAGTTTTGCAAAATGAAAAGAGTTTTTGAGATGGTTGTTGGTAATGGTTACACAATAAGAATGTACTTAATACCACTGAACTTTACACTTAAAAATGGTTTAACAAGACCAGGTGCAGTGGCTCACCCCTGTAATCCTAGCAGTTTGGGAGGCCCAGGCAGGTGGATTGCCTGAGACCATCCTGAGCAAAAGCATGTCATGTCTCTACTAAAGAAAGAAAAAACTAACAGGCATCTTGGTGGACGCCTGTAGTCCCAGTTACTTGGGAGGCTGAGGCAAGAGGATCACTTGAGCCCAAGATTCTGAACTTGCTGTGAGCTGTGACACCATGGCACTCTACCCAGGTCAATAGAGTAAGACTCTGTCTCAAAAAAAGAAGGGAAATGTTATGTTACATGTGTTTTACCATAATAAAAAGCATTTTTTAATCCTATATGTAAATGTTTATAGCAGTTTTATTCATAATTACCTTGGAAGGCAACTAAGATGTCCTTTAGACAATGAATGGATAAATAAACCATATATAGATAATGGGATATTATTCCATAATAAAAAGAAATGAACTAATTAAGGCATAAAAAGACATGGAGAAACTTTAAATACATATTATTAAATGAACAAAGCCAATATGAAAAGATTACACACTGCCCGTATGACACTCTGAAAAGGAAAAACTGTTAGTACAATGAAAAGATCAGCGGCTTCTGGGGGTGGGGGCAGGGTAACTAGGTGGGGCGGCGGGTTGGAGGGCAGTGTGACTCTCCTGTGTGATACTATAATACATGTCATTACACGGTTGTCAAAAACCGTAATAAGTACAACACCCAAAGTGAGGCCAAATGGAAGACACAGACTCTGGGAGGTGATGTGTCAATGCAGGTTCATCAACTGGGACAAATGTGCCACTCTGTCCAGGCATGCAGATGACTGTGGAGGCCACATGTGTGAGGGTAGGGGCCTACCTGAGATCTCTGTATTTTCTTTTCAATTTCTCTATGAACTTAAAATTAATCTAAAAATAAAGACTATTGTTAAAAGTAACAACAAAAAATAGAGGAAATGTTTTATTTGTAACTGGAAGGTTTTGTCCAGTTTCAGGAACCTTCCTGTAGCAAATCCACAACACCGCCCATGTACCCCTCCTTCAGACTCTCCTTCCCTGGCTTTATGTAACAGACCAGCCTGATTCTCCACCAGTCACCCTCAGGGCACCCTCTCTGTCATCCTTCCCTGGTGCTCCTTCTTTCTTATGTAGACTTACATTGCCTTAGCCATCCAGCTCCCCACATCGCCTCCCTCTAGGGGTGCATTCATTCTCAATTTCCAATTATAGCAACCGCTGTGCTGATACTCCCAATTCAACCACTCAGCACTGAACTGTCACTAGAATCCACCCCAAATGCCTGCCAGATGTTCCTCCTGTCATCTTGAACTGGCCACATCTCAGGCTCATGGCTTTATCTTCAAAACCAGCGTCTATTCCTGCCAAGGAAAGCATTTCTCTCTGTCTCTTTAGACATGGAGCCACTTTTGAGTTCTCCTCTCTTGATGTCCACATTCAATCATCCACCAAGGACTGTTAGTAGTTTCCAAGCCACTGTCACTGCTGGAGGGCAGGCCCTCCCTGCCTTCCCTCAGGCACTGTGGAGACACCTCCCAACTTGCCTTCCTGCCTCTAGTCTCTGGTCCCTTCATCCACACTTTAATCTGCACCGTATGTGTCTTCTCATGATATCTTTCCTATAATCTCCCTCTGCGTTGGAAAGCCTATGGATTTGGATCTTTGCATTGTCCAGAAAGGTCTCCGGAATCCATCACGGAGGCCTGTTTTGCCATCTACTGTGTCCTGCCTAGTATTTCTAGTTACTGTCCTACCTGTGTCTACACTCTCTTAGGTAGATTTTAATGGCAGAATAAACGTTTGTGAGCTACCTGCAAATGCTCACAAATAGAGCAAGGCGCCCCCTACAACCCCCACCCCCAGGGGCCCTGACAGCTCTCTTTTGCTTCCCGGTGACTGTAAACGGCTGTGTTTGGAGAGGACTAGCGTAAGCGTTAATGAGGATGGATCAAATGTGAAATCACGGAAGACTAATTGGTCCAGCGAGGCCACTGGCCATATTGATCATCGTCTCTGTCATCAATTCCTGCTCATTGGTTTCTGCATGTCCCACCACAGCCCTATTTAGATTTATTTACCCACTTCCCTCCCCACACATGGGTGCCTCTTCCAGCCCAGACTGCTAGCAAGTGCACGCCTCACAGCCTCCGGTTTGTTTTTTTGCTCTGCTACTGAGCTCTCCCATTCCTGCCATTAGCCTCTCACTCGTGTGATTCTATTCGACTGGCTTCCATCTTCCCAGTCCCCACATCTGTGCTGTTGTGACCTGTGACCTTCCATCTCCTTGTAACATATACATATGTACACCCTCATGTAAAAAGCTGTACACTCAATTCTAAAGAAAAAGCCCCTAGGGTAAATATTTTGAGTCTAAATTCCAACTCAAAGATCTTGTCCTCCAAGCAGTTATCCGTCTAATTGCAATCTTGGTCTCCTGGACAGCTTTCACTTTTTGAACCTGTGCGTCTGTGTATATTTCCTCATCATTTCAATTGATAAGACAAATGCTTGTTCTGCAGGGACAGATCAAGGGGCGAAATCTGGTCTTCATTTCAATGCACGTTCCAGCCATCACGCTCCAGTCCTTCCCGGACCGGGAAGCCACGCAGAAGGCAGACACCGCCTTCCACCTAGCGCAGCCCGGGGACCTGCGTCTCCTGCGCCCTCCCAGCCCGGCTGTCACACCGGCCACCCCTTCAATGCTGAGGAGCTGGTCCGCCCTAATGGGCATGAGGTCCCTAGCAGAATTTTTACAACACCTTCTTGGGCTTTAGAAAATTTGCTAGCAATGCTCAATTTCACACGCTTCAATTTTAGGCATTTGGAAACCCGAAAGTCACTGGGCCTTTTCTCACAAAAGGCAGGAAGCCAGGAGCACCGTCCTGCGGGGGTTTCAGCAGCAGCAGCAGCGCGGAGCCGGGAATGCACGGCAGGCACGGTGCCTGGAACACAGCAGCCGCTCCTGTCAGCCTTCCCGGCCCAGCACTCTCTCAGCTCTGGGCACCTACAGTGCCATTATTTGTTAAAAGCGTTCCTGTCGCTCGCCCCACTCCCCCGAAGCTGCTTGACATCCCCTCAGCTCTGCAGGGCTGTATCAGTTGGGCTGTTTTCTGAGTCCCTCCATTCATGTTTAAGTGGTAGTCTCTTCCATCAGATAGACGGACAGCACCCCTAATCACCAAAAAGCAACCGATCCTAAAAGCTGCAACTGTAGCCACTGTCCCCTGGACTTGCTATGCTGTTTTTAAATACCACATTCACCCTGGTCTCTTCCCTGTGCACTCGTGGGCCTCCTGTGCAGAGCTCTGCCAGGTTCTCAGCTTCCTCCCCAGCATTTCAACATTGCGACTAGTCACCCAGTGCCTGCTGTGCCCCCACTGGCCTGCTTGTCCTAGAGTCCTAGGTAGGCCCTGGTCTGATCCTCTTACTGCCCCTGTGGTTGTGGGGGCCTCAAAAATGCCACCTCTCTCATCATAGTCACCTACCTGTGTAATGTCCACACACACAGACTTCATATTACCCCATGGGGTGCACAAAATCATGGGGCTAGAAGCACCTCCAGCGATTAATCTGGGTCATTCCTGAGCCTTTTTGTTCACTCACTCACTCACTCATTCTGTCACTGAACACCAGGCCCCGAGGGCTCAAAAGATAATAAAACCAGCATCCCAAATGGGGTAGACACCCACCTTTGATTTTGTGGTTCTTTGTTGGGTTTTTGGCCAGTAAACATTTTTCTGCGCTGACCACAGCGCCTACATTTTCTTTTGGTGAGCCACTTGTCCCCCATGCGTAGTCTACAGAGATTCAAGGGGGAGTGACAGTTCCCATCCCTAGCCCTGGGGGGTGAGGGTGGGGGGAGAGGAGGGACATGTGACTCAATGGTTCTGACTGATCGGAGACACAGCGATTGGTCCAGGCCAGCTCTTCCCAAACATTGTAGCCTCAGAAACCCATTACACTCATAAAAATATCACTGTGGGCCCCCAGAGTTTTTCATTATGTGAGTTGCACTTATATTTACTGTATTTGAAATTTAAACAGAGGAAAGTTCTTTTTGTGTTTTGTTTTGTTTTGTGAGACAGAGTCTCACTCTCTCACCCAGGCTAGAGTGTAGTGGCATCAGCCTAGCCCACAGCAATCTCAGTGTCCTGGGTCCAAGCTTTTCCTCCTGCCTCAGTCTCTCAAGTAGCTATGACTACCCACACTGGCCAGGATGCTTGACTAATTTTTCTAATTTTAGTAGAGACAGGGTCTCACTCTTGCTCAGGTTGATCTTGAACTCCTGAGCTCAAGAGATCCTACTGCCTCAGCCTCCCAGAGCACTAGGCGACATGAGCTACCACTGTCAGCCTAAACTGAGGAGAGGTTGTTTTTCTTGTATATTTATTTTTTGAGACAGTGTCTTACTCTGTCACCATGGGTAGAGTGACATGGAGTCATCACAGCTCACAGCAACCTCAAACTCTTGGGCTTGAGCAACCGTCTTGCCTCAGTCTCCTGAGCAGCTTATATTGCAGGCAGGTGCTACCACGTCTGGCTAGTTTTTCTTTTTTAGTAGAGACAGGGTCTCACTCTTGCTCAGGCTGCTCTCAAACTCCTAAGCTCAGGCAATCCACCCATCTCTGCGTCCCAGAGTGTTAGGATTACAGGCATGAGCCACTGCACTGGCCTCCAAGACCTCCAAGTAGAGTTTTAAATATTTATTTAATGTGCTGACACAATAGTCACATGACCAGGGTAGCCAAGGGACAGAGATGGCAATCACATGTGGGCTCAACAGCATGGCCTCCTCTTACCAGTGCTCATCCGGCTAGCACCCATGCCAAATGTAGCTGGGCCAGCAACATCAGTTAGCATGGGGCCACATATGGCCCCTTCAGAAAACCAACCAGTTTGGTTATTTTCAACCAGTTTGGTTATTTTGTGATGTGGGCTAATCTTACTTGAGTTAGATGATATCTCAGACTGGTTTTGATTTGCATTTCTCTGATGATTAAGGATGATGAGCATTTTTTCATGTGTCTGTAGGTTATGTGCTTGTCTTCTTCAGAGAAGTTTCTATTCAAGTCCCTTGCCCACAATGAAATGGGATCACTTGTTCTTTTTTTGCTAATACGTTTGAGTTCTCTGTGGATTCTGGTTATCAAACCTTTGTGGGAGACATAACCTACAAATATCTTCTCCCATTCTGAGGGCTGTGTGCTTGCTTTCTTAAGAAAGTGCAGGAAAGGCTACATTAACCAGTTTGAAGAAAGTGTTTCAAATTGAATATAAAACCAGCATATTGTACCCCACAAATGCATTAATGTACATAGCTATGGTTTATTAAAAAACAAACAACAACAATAAAAACCCAACCAGCCCCTTACTGGCAAAATGACCAAATGAGACATCTTCCATGCTATAAGTGGGGGTGATGCATTCTGTGACCTTTCTTGCCCACAAGGCCCTAGCCAGTACTTGAAAGCTCCAGATTGTCTGACCCTCATTCTCTCATCCCACATAACATTGCCCCCCATGTAGCATCAAGAGCTCCACTTTAGGACTGTGATGGTGGCTGACACCTATACTCTAAGTGGCCCAGGTGAGTGGATTGCTTGACCTCAGGAGTCTCAGCCCAGCCTGAGCAAGAGTGAGACCCCATCCCTACTAAAAATAGAAAAAGAAAAATTAGCTGGCCATTGTAATGTGTGTCTATAGTCCCAGCTACTCAGGAGGCTGAGACAAGATGACTGCTTGAGCCCAAGAGTTTGAGGTTGATGTGAGCTGTGATGGCACAGTACTCTATCCAGGGTGACAGAGTTACACAAGAAAGAAAAGAAAGAAAGAAAGAAAGAAAGAAATCCACTTTATAGCAAAGAACTTGGTTCAACACCAGCCTGAGCAAGAGTAAGACCCAGTCTCTATTAAAAATAGAAAAATTAGCGGGCATGAAGCCAGGTGCCTGTAGTCCCAGATACTCAGGAGGCTAAAGCAGGAGGATCGCTTGAACCTAGGAGTTTGAGGTTGCTGTAGGCACTCTAGCTTGGGCAACAGAATGAAACTCTGTCTTTAAAAAAGAAAAAAACCTCTTGGGCTGGAAGAAGCTCCGTGCCAATTGGAAATTAGACAAGAGCTGCATCACAACCGTGATCGGCACCCACCGGGACCTCCATAAGATCAATGCCAAACTGGACCTTGGTAAGAGCTGTGCCACGACACCCAACCTGTGACCACCAGGTGTTCAGCCACACAACCCCGTGTCCTCCATCCTGTACCCTCCTCGCATCCACACCGGCCTGCTTGTCTGACCAGAGACTCTGGTAGCTGCGTGCTCTCCACAGCCCTCCCTGCCTCTGTGCGGAGCCCTGCTCCTGGCCAGAGACTGCTGGAGCCTTGGGGTCTCTGTGCCAAAGTCACTGTGCACCAGGCACTCCCAGAACCATGTGCACCACCCGCCACCCTGTTGCTGGATCCGGGAGTGTCACACTCTGGAGCTGCTTCCAAAACCAGAACTTCCTGGCTAGAGCAGCCCCAGAGGAACTACACAGGGTCACTCCCTACAAAGATCCAGCAACAATAGAGTGATCCCACTGGGGTCTAATCTTGCAGAGACACCTCCCCAACTGTGAGGACAGCCAAAGGCAATGGTGAAAAACAATCATGAGGTAAAATAAACAAAAAACTGTGGCAATATGAATAATCAGAGTAGATCAACTCCCCCAAATATCAATAAGGTAGACACAGAACAAGATACCATGCACAAATAGCTGAGATGTCAGAAATCTAATTCAGAATCTGGATAGCAAATAAGATTGAATTAGAATTCCAAGCAGTAACCCAAAAGATATCTCAAGAATTCAACGAATTCAAAGACCAAATAACCAAAGATTTTGACACATTGAGTCAAGAAGTTGCAGCCCTCAAAGATCTGAGAAACACAGTAGAATCCCTCAGTAACAGAATGGAGCAAGCAGAAGAAAGGATTTCTGACATTGAAGACAAAACTTTTGAACACTCCCAAACTCTCAAAGAGGAAGAGAAATGAAGAGCAAAAACAGATCACTCTCTCAGAGAGGTCTGGGATAATTCAAAGAAAACCAATATTCATCTTATCGGGATCCCCAAAAGCAACAAAGTGGCTTCAAAAGGGACAGAGTCTCTTCTCCATGAGATTATGAAGGACAACTTCCAGACATGCCAAGAGATTCTGAAATTAAGGTAGCAGACAGTTTCAGAACTCCAGCATGACTCAACCCAAATAAGACATCCCTCAGACACAACATAATCAATTTCACTAAAGTTAATATGAATGAGAAAATTCTGAAAGCAGCCAGATGAAAGAAAACCAACACCTACAAGGGGAAGAATATTAGAATAACTGAAGACCTCTCTGCTGAAACCTTTCAAGCTAGAAGAAGATGGTCATCGACTTTTAATCTCCTAAAACAAAATAACTTTCAACCCAGAATCCTGTACCCAGCTAAACTGAGTTTCACTTATGATGGAGAAATTAAACACTTCAATGACATTCACATGCTGAAGAAATTCACCATAACTAAACCAGCTCTTCAGGATATTCTCAGACCTATCCTCCATAAAGACTAGCAAAATCCTCCACCACAAAGGTAAACCCACCCAGAAAATTTTGATCAAATTACAACTTCCACAGTCAGAAAAGAATTAAAAATGTCCACCAGACTCTCAAAAGGCTTATTAATATTCTCAATGAATGTGAATGGTTTAAATTGTCCTATGAAGAGGCACAGGTTGGCAGACTGGATACAAAAATTCAAGTCAGATATCTGCTGCATATAGGAATTGCATCTTACATTAAAAGACAAATATAAACTCAAGATGAAGGGATGGTCATCTATATTCTAGGCAAATGGAAAGCAGAAAAAACCGGGCATTGCAATACTATTTGCAGATGCAATAGGCTTTAAACCAACCAAAATAAGGAAGGATAAGGATGAACACTTCATATTTGTTAAAGGTAACACTCAATATGTATGAGATTTGATGAGATTTCAATTATTAATATTTATGCACTCAACCAGAACACACCTCAATTTATAAGAGAAACTCTAACAGACATGAGCAACTTGATTTTCCTCCAGTTCCCTAGTAGTTGGAGATTTTAACACCCCTTTAGCAGTGCTGAATAGATCCTCCAAAAAGAAGCTAAGCAAAGAAAACTTAGATTTAAATTTAATCATTCAACATCTGGACTTAACAGACATCTACAGACCATTTCATCCCAACAAAACTGAATGCACATTCTTCTCATTAGCCCATGGAACATACTCCAAAATTGACCACATCATGGGCCACAAATCTAACTTCAGCAAATTAAAAAAAAAATAGAAATTATTCCTTGCATCTTTTCAGACCATCATGGAATAGAAGTTGAACTCAATAACAACAGGAATCTGCATACCCGTGTAAGAACATGGATGCTAAATAACCTTATGCTGAAGGATAGATGGGTTATAGATGAGATTAAGAAGGAAATCACCAAATTTTTGGAACAAAACAACAATGAAGACATGAATTTTCAGAACCTTTGGGATACTGCAAAGGCAGTCCTAAGAGGGAAATTTATAGCACTGCAAGCCTTTCTTAAGAAAATGGGAAGAGAGGAAGTTAATAACTTAATGGGACATCTCAAGCAAATGGAGAAGTAAGAACATTTCAAACCCAAACCAAGCAGAAGAAAAGAAATAACCAAAATCAGAGCAGAATTAAATGAAATTGAAAACAAAAGATCAATAAACAAATGAAATTGAGAACAAAAGATCAATACAATGAATCAATAAATCCAAAAGTTGATTTTTTGAAAAGGTCAATAAAATAGATAAACCTTTGGCCAACTTAACCAGGAAAAAAAGAGTAAAATCTCTAATTTCATCAATCAGAAATGGTAAAGATGAAATATTAATAACAGATCCCTCAGAAATTCAGAAAATCTTCAATGAATATTACAAGAAACTTTACTCTCAGAAATATGAAAATCTGAAAGAAATTGACCAATACTTGGAAGTATGCCACCTACCAAGACTTAGCCAGAATGAAGTGGAAATGTTGAACAGGCCTATATCAAGATTTGAAATAGCATCAACTATACAAAATCTCCCTAAAAAGAAAAGTCCAGGACCAGATGGCTTTATGTCAGAATTCTACCAAACCTTTAAAGAAGAACTAATATCTATATTACTAAACCTCTTCCAAAATATAGAAAAAGAAGGAATACTACCCAACACATTCTACGAAGCAAACATCACGTTGATCCCTAAACCAGGGAAAGACCCAACAAGAAAAGAAAATTATAGACCAAAATCACTGATAGATATTGACTCAAAAATACTCAATAAACAGAATCCAACAACACACCAAAAACATTTCACACCATGACCAAGTGGGATTTATTCTAGAGTCTCAAGGCTAGTTCAATATATGTAAATCTATAAATGTAATTCAGCACATAAAAAAACTAAAAAATTAAAACCATATAATTCTCTCAAATTGATACAGAAAAAGCTTTTGATAACATCCAGCATTTCTTCATGATCAGAACACTTAAGAAAATTGGTTTAGAAGGGACATTTCTTAAACTAATAGAGGCCATCTACAGCAAACCCACAGCCCATATCGTATTGAATGGAGTTACATTGAAATCATTTCCACTTAGATCAGGAACCAGACAAGGTTGTTCATTGTCTCCATTGCTCTTTAACATTGTAATGGAAGTTTTAGCCATTGCAATTAGGGAAGAAAAGGTGATCAAGGTTATCCACATAGGGTCGGAAGAGATCAAACTTTCACTCTTTATGGGAAAGCACTAGGGATTCTACTACAAAACTTTTAGAAGTGATCAAGGAATATAGCAATGTCTCAGGCTACAAAATTAATACCCATAAATCTGTAGCCTTTATATATACCAACAATAGCCAAGCCAAAAAAACAGCCAAGGACTCTATTCCTTTCACAGTAGTGCCAAAGAAGATGAAATATTTGGGAGTTTATCTAACAAAGGACATAAAAGATCTCTATAAAGAGAACTATGAAACTTTAAGAAAATATTTAGCTGAAGATGTTAACAAATGGAAAAACCATGCTCATGGCTGGGAAGAATCAACATCGTTAAAATATCCATACTACCCAAAGCAATATATAATTTTAATGCAATTCCTATCAAAGCTCCATTGTCATATTTTAAAACTCGTGAAAAAATAATACTTCATTTTATATGGAATTGGAAAAAACCTTGAATAGCCAAAACATTACTCAGTAATAAAAACAAAGCAGGAGGAATCACGCTACCAGACCTGAGAGCGTACTCTAAATTGATAGTGATCAAAACAGCATGGTACTGGCACAAATAACAGAGAAGTAGAAGTCTGGAACAGAATAGAGAACCAAGAGATGGATCCAGCTACTTGCCATTATTTGATCTTTGACAAGCCAATTAAAAACACTCAGTGGGGAAAAGATTCCCTATTCAACAAATGGTGCTGGGTAAACTGGCTGGTGATCTGTAAAAGACTGAAACTAGACCGACTTCTTTCACCCTTAACTAAGATAGATTCTCATTGGATAAAAGATTTAAACTTAAGACATGAAACTATAAAAATACTTGAAGAAAGTGCAGGGAAAACTCTTGAAGAAATCGGCCTGGGTGAATATTTTATGAGGAGGACTCCCCAGGCAATTGAAGCAGTATCAAAAATACACTAT
>CAUYPK010047931.1:0-68308 GCA_963574355.1 Loris lydekkerianus
ACTGAAAAAGTATAAAACCTGAACTTAAAATAAAAAACTTTGCTATACACCATATCAGAGTGTATGGCCTGTTTCTTGATTTAATAATTACAGGAGCGAGTTTTACACCTACAGCAAAGCTTCTGCTCGTTCGCGTCTCCGGTCACCCAACAGTCTGGATAGCTGCTGTTCTTTTCCTCCAGGCTATAAGCTTGAGGGCTGTGGGAAATGCCTGTCCTGAAGGTCTCTGCCCAGATGACCTCAGACCAAACTTCTTCCCTCAGACCAAAGCAAACAGCTTCACTGCCCAGGCCTGTACTCTGCTGCTGAAAACTGTTGCCCTTCAAAGGAGGGATAAAGGCCCTACTTTCCCAAGCCCAGGCGCCATGTGCATACTGTCATTGGGGAGTGAATCCACTAGTAAAGGCCCTGGAATCACTTTCCCTCCCCATGTGCTGAATCAAATCCCCTGCAGGAACAGCAGTGGCTGTCAGGAATGAGTGTGCGGAAGAAAGTCCACACCTCTATTTGTTTCTGGGAACCGATCCACTGGTTCCCAGTCTTGGGACCCATCCACTCTTTTCTAAAGAGCTCAACCTTACCCTTCCTCCCAGACACCCTCAGCTCAAAGGTAGGAATGCTAATGTGTATGAGAGCAAACACTCTGTTCTCTTTTACACCTAGGCTGCACTCTTTTTGCCCTTTGGGGCGGCCTGTCCTAAATATTAGAAGTTTGGACTCCCACGGTTCCTCTGAGCCTTATTGGCTCAGTGGCGGCTGCAGTCTGAGTAGATTTTAGGGAATGTTTATGGAGGATTTGGTGAAGTGCAGAATTAAGGGCTGAGACCTCCTGGGAAAGGTAGTTATAGGAATGCTGCCGCTCCTTGAAGGGAGGGGTGTGACACCACCCTCTATGCAAGTCTGGGCATGGTTGGCATGCCATTAATGGGAATGATGCAGCCCAAATGCCCCCAAATGACCATCCTCTGCCACACCCATATCAGCATCCCCACAAGAGCAATTGTGAATGAAGAAGTCCTTGTCCCCATATCTGTTCCCACACACCAGTGTGGCATGGCCTCTGGGCTGCGTCCACTCTCTTCTAGTAGGGGACCCACGTCTCTGCTAAAAGGGGTGCAAACACCTTCACTACCTAAGCTGGAAACTCCCGTGCATGGAAGGGTGTGCTGTCCTGTTTCCTCTGTCCCAAGGGGCATTTTAACACAAAGCACTCCCTTTCTCTTGGGAGTGACTTACCCCAAGTGTTCTAATTTTGAGAATTCCACAGTTCCCCTGAGACTGACAAGACCCCTGAAGCTGTGGAAGACTGATTGGGTGCTGGGGAATGTTTGCAGGGGATTTAATGATGTGGAGGATTGCTGAGACTCCTGGGTGGGACAGAGACCCATAACAGGCTCACAACAATATGGCTTGTACAGAACAACCAATGGAACCTAGTTTTTACCCTTAGGAAGAAATAGTGCCAAATCGCTATTGGCAGAGGTTCTTTATCTTTACTAAATTTCTTACAAATTATTCTATTAATTATTGGAAAAAATGTTTTATAAACCTGTAAATATAATTACTTACTTATGAATTTATATACTTTTCATGTATCTCAATTTTAGCTTTATGCACTATGGAAATCTCTTAGTGGGTAAATATAGAATTGTTCCTTCCTCTTGATTTGACCCAATATCATTATAAAATGACAGAATTCTCTGAATTCTAAGTTTTGCCTTCTCAGCTTCACTGTCTGTATTGGCACCTGTAAACTTTTCAGCAAATAAGCTGGAGTAACTGGTAAGCATTTCTTTCAGGTATTATAGTCTTTCACTCTTTGATGCTCAGTGTTTTAGGAATCATTATTTCATATGTCTTATCCAGTTCTTTAGTCGTCTAATGGTAGAATAGTAAATACAATTCTTGCTAGTATATGATGATGGCTGGAAGAGGAAGCTAATAATTTTTTTGAAACATCAAAATAAAAAGTAATGGTCTAACAATGGCAAGGCAAAACAAATAGCTCACCATCCCATGTCAGAGACATGAGATGTATAGTACATGAGATAAGGTACAGCTTCAATTGGGAAAACTTTAGTGGTAAGCTATGTTCTATTTCATGCAAAAAAGTTCCAAAAATAGATTCAAGTTTTGATTAGAATGCCAAAGGACAGATCTAAGGAGAAAAGAGGTTAGGCATGTGAGATTGTGCTAAATTAATTATTAATATTAAGCTGCTAATAAAGTCCTGGTAAAAATGGATAACGTTTAGTTTTATGTTTTAGGAGATAACTACCGTAAAATGATTACCAATCATGCTAGGATTTGTCTTTCCCATCTATTAGAGGAGGATGTAATACCAAATCTCTAGCCACATTAACATGTCAGAGAATGCTATTTTTAAAATATCCATTCTCTGTTTTATCTCTCAAATTAATAAAATTCATAATTTTAGGCCAGGCCAACTACATCCAAAAAAACCTGCCATTCCCAGGGCACTTTGGGAATGAATATTTCTTATGTGTTTAAATTCTGACCAAAATATTTTATAGTAGAATTGTAGACACATACAAAATCCAAATGCGTTTAGTAAGAAATGTTAAATGTTGACTTAATCTGAGTTGTAAAATAGAATGAGGTATAGCAGAACACAAAAACTAACAGAAAATTGTTAAGAGAAAAGGGACAAGTGAAACTTATTTAGAAATATAAAGATGATTTATATTAAAATAAAATTGATATGTAAACAAACAGAATTAATAATGGCTAATAAAAGGTATGTTAAAATCTGTAGAATTAAAAGATAACTTCTAAATGAAATTTTCCAAACCCCTAATTTCACAATGGAAATAGATGCCCTGAGAGTGTAACTTACCTAATAACCCATCATGATAGAATAGCAGCATGAGAATTAGGCTTCTAGTACTTGATACTCAGACAGTATTCATTTTATTCCATACAAGGCTAACAAACTCCACTTTGTACTTGTTCACATCAAAATGTTATGATAAAATATGTTTTAATTCAGAAACTTTAATAGGGATCTTGTTTCTTTCTTTTCTTTCCTTTTTTATTTATTTTTATTTTTTTCTTGTTTAGAGACAGAGTCTCACTTTGTTGTCCTTGGTAGAGTGCTGTAGCATCACAGCTCACAGAAACCTCCAGTTCTTGAGCTTAGGTGATTCTCTTGCCTCAGCCTCCCTAATAGCTGGGACTACAGGTGTCCACCACAACGCCCAGCTATTTTTTGATGCAATTTTCCTGGGGCCAGGTTCAAACCTGTTGCCCTCGGTATATGGGGCCAGTGCCCTACACACTGAGTCATGGCACCACCCGGAATCTTGTTTCTTTTTAAGTGATATAAACACTATTACTAAGAAAATGACTCACCACCTCTCATCTTACCATACTTACATCAAATGGCTTCAATTCCTGGGTTAAAGATGCTTCTTAAACAGCACCTTTAAGTTATGAAAGAATTTTATCTTTAATTATGGTAATGTATTTGTTAATTGGCATATCCAACTATGTTTGATAATGCTACCACACTTACAGAGAAAAAAATATATAATAGAAAATCTAAATATTTAAAATATAGGATTTCTGAAAAGGAGTATTTTGGCAAGGGTACAACATTCTAAATTTTGACAAATCCAAAATAAACTTTGAAGAGAAATACTTTGATTCATCACTAAAATACAATTCACAAGGTGGAGAAAAAGAACCAACTCATAAGGATATAACCTACGATAACAGAATTTAAATTCCGACTTAAAATGTAATTCGAATAACTAATTACCATTTTAAAGCATAAAAAGTAATGAAAAGAATAATTAGTACATGTAAAAATTTACCTTTTCAAGTTATTTTAAAAGACTCATTTTACATAAAATATTTATATATATGTTTGAATATATGAGAACAAATGTTATTTTACTATGCATTTAATTAGTCCTTGGGGATATTGTGGGCCAAATAGTTTTTTTGAGAGATTATGGGCTGAAAAATTATCAGTGAAGCTATAAATGTGCAAAATATGAAAGTGATTATTGCCCTTCTGTGGTAAAAATATTGGAAAGTATATTAATTGTGGTTATTAGAAACTACTAAAATCTTTGCCCAGTAGAAAAATGTATATATTAAATGCAAAAAATACAAATGTAACATTTAATATTCTTCCTCACTTTTTCTTAAAAGATATTTTCACAAATTATTTTCACTTGAAAATATTTTCCATTATTTGTATTTTAGAAAATACCTGAAAGGAGTTTTCTTAACAATATATCAGGAGTTTTCTAAATATGTGTTTAGGTATTTTACTCATGTATTAATATAAATACTCTCATATTAAGCATATAAATATTCTATAATTCTTTTTTAATTAGTGTCTCAACTTATCTAAATTTTATTTTTATTTTATAATAATTTTAAATTCACAGGAAAAAATTGTGAAGATAATACAGTTTCTATATAATTCACACAATTTCTCCCTGTTATTATTAATAACATCTTATTAGTATGGTGTGTTTGTCACCATTAATAAACCACTACTGATATCTTATCATTGACTTAAGTCCATACTTTATTCAGATTTGTTTATTCACATTTTCCTAGTTTTAGCCTAATGTTCTTGCTTTGTTTCTGGATCTCACCCAGGATATCATATTACATTTAGTCATCTTGTTTCCAAAAGTTCTTTTTGGTTTTCACAGCGTATAATTTTTTTTTTAATTAGTATTTTCTTCCCCCCAAATTGTGAATATTCTCAAGATTTCTGTCTCTTAACTTCTATCTCTGTTTAACCTCTGTTCTCTGTTTATTGAGTCTAGAAAAGCCCTCAAAAAGTATCAATATTAAATGTGGAGCTCGTTTTACTTAATTTTTGAGATGAAGTGGCAAATTATTATATAGTATAAGAATGCTAATATACTTAGATAATTGCACTTCATTTTATTTAACTACAGATATATTCTGAAGTGTTTTCTAAGTGAATGAACTAATTCAATATATTTATTACTATATCAGATGTCTTAGGCTAAGATATATTATAGCAATAACCTATTTCAAAATTATGATGGCTCATAACAACAAAGACTAAATTTTCATGGATTTGGCATGTCCGTTGTTATTAATTGCATTTCATCTTCACTTTGTGACCTTGTGAAGGGTCACATATAATTTTTCAAGGAAAGAAAAATACACCCACCCCAAAGTAGCAAATGATTGGTCAAGGAGCAACTCCAAGGCTGCATTGGAACTGAGGTCCAAGGTGGGTTGAGTATCTCTCAAACCATGATCTGTGACGCTGCTATTTTTATACCTAGAGACAAACAGGATGTAACAGAACTACATGATGACATTTATAGGCAAGAGAGACAACAAACTGGTGCAATATGGTGCAAATATAATAACACGGAGATAGAGTAATAGAAGAAGATTATGGAATTTAGTCTAGGTGATTGACATTATTCTAGACAGAATCTTAAAAAATAAAAAAGGAAGAAAAAGATTAGAACTCTTGGGAAATGCAAGTATTTGGGCATTGCTAAGGAGCAAAGAGGAAGAATGAAGCAGGAATGAAAGGAAGATAGATGAGATGGTTACATTGCTTTGTATATATCAGCTTAGTAAGAAAGAAGTGGTTATACAGATCTTAAGGAAGTCTTCCTTCTAAAAATTATAAGATTAATATTAGATAATGATTTTATGGAAGACTATTGAAATTACATATCAAACAGATTACCATTTTTATTTAAACCAATATATACTATTGACATTGTGACAAGATGTATCTATTTACAACAGATCATGTTGGTAGAAAACATAGCAAACAAAATTATGCATATTGCAAACTTCTCTGTTGAAATATGGAGGGATGCATTTCCTATGTAGTTGATTTTAAAGAAGATATGCCTGGCAGGACAGTTTCTCTCTTTTGTCTCATGAACATTATTTTATAAGGTATTCAGTCTCTGAAGGGAAAGATGGAGGAATGAGGATAGAAACAAGCTAAATAGAATGGGAACTCCTTTGTCTGGAAGACCATATCCCAGAGGAAAGGCCCAAGGTTTTATGGACCTAAAAATAGCATGAAGGGAACCCACAAGGCTTTCTCAATCTTAAATGTCAGCATATAATTTTTCAAGGAAAGTAAAATGCACCCACCCCAAAGTAGCAAATGATTGGTCGAGGAACAACTCCAAGGCTGCATTGGAAGTGAGGTCCAAGGTGAGCTGAGTATCTCTAAGAAAGGAATTGTCAATAGAAGTGTGCTTTTGAAAGCCCATACACACGAGCAGAACCTGCACCTCTTTTCCTGTCTGAGCCAGGAACAAACATCATCTGTGATGAGAGGCCAGGTTCAGACCTTGAGAAAGCCACTCTCCACTCTCCACATACAACATACATAATGTGACACTTGTTAAACAGCAGAGGAAAAAAAAACAACCACAATATGAAGGGCTACTTTTTCCTTATGGACTGGAGAGCTGAATTCTATAGTCATGAGTGTTCTGGCCGGTAGAAAGCAGAAGATAAGCTTGAAATAAAACTTTAATTATGCCTACCTGGTTTTTCAATTCTCAGTTCATCAGACAAGCCGCTAGGTGAACAAATAAAACACAGAATAAATTTAACTGTGCATGTTGTTATATTGGAATGATGTATAAAAATAGAATTAATCTGTGTACATCTGAGATAAATATGATTGGAAATATCATGCCTATTCTATGACCAAAACAGCATGGATATTATTGAGAAAACCAGAAACAGCCATGCAGAGGGGTTGGTATTTCTGAAAAATCACTAGGTCTGCATTGTGAATGATGGATTAAATAGAGGATGGGTAGATACATGATAAATGGGCAAGGAGTTCACTGAGGGAGTAGTACAAGAATATTGTTATTGGTGCTTTGATGGGCATTTCTTTACCCCAGGAAATGCAATTTAAGTCTATTTAGAAATTACACATATAAATCTGCCATTTCAGTATAGTTCACCATTATCTTTACATTTATGAATTCCACAGGTCATGTTTGGAATGGTTGTACTAACTTACGTGAATTAACTTCATCAACAAATCCTATTTGTGTTTTGATGGTTGCTAGAAGGCATGAATTATCCCTTAGAGTTTTCCATTGCCCTAATTTCTAAAACCTTATCGTCGTATCCATATCAAATGCTAATGTTTTGTTGATTTTATTCTCACAAAATCATCAAAACAGCACACATTTATTTTGAAGATGCGATGTTACTTATCAATAATCGCCACTTATTATAAAACTTAAGTTAGCTTCAGTTCAGTGTATAATTATCAGTTAGTTGGCAGTTTATTCATGATACTTTCAGAGATGTTACATGTCCTGAGGAGGCATTTTTATCTATGTACTATATAGAATTACTATCCTATACCCAGTTTAATTTTAACTTATTTTCTTTTAGTTATATAAGTTAATCTGCAATATTTATAAAAAGTCAATATTATTATTTGTTGCAAACCAGCGCAGGGAGAGGGAGCAAACCAGAGTGGAATTGGTGGGGACTGAGAAAAATACAGCAGACGAGAAGACACAAATATCAAAGATGGGATCAGAAGGTCTGCCTGGCTGATGGCTGCAGAAATAGCATAAACAATAAGGGGAAATAGCATAAACAAAAGACATAATTTTGGTCTTATAGTGCAATTGGAAAATGTAAATGACTTTAATAAAGACAAACCATCTTGTTAATCGTTTATACTCAACTTCGCTAACATATGACAAGAAGTAAGAAGGGAAAGATTACAAGGATCTCTGCATAGTTCTTAAAAATTAACTAGACAAAAAGAGAGCATATGACTTTTGGCAGGGAGCATAAAGAAAGGAATATGGTTGCTTTGGGAAAGGAGGAGAAGCAATTGGGGGTACATCCTGAATGTCCCCCGGCTATGGGGGCCCTGCCACCTCACAGCCCCGTCTTCACAATTATTGGTTAAGTATGGTAAGGCATTTATTTTTCCTTTAAAGTTTTTAGGCTATTGATCATAGATTATTCATTAGCTTAAACATACTTGCTAAATTTACCTAAAATTTATTTTGGGAGTTGTTTAACTTTAGCACATATGATTTTATAATACTAAAAGTAATCTCATCATTTGCTTGAGGTCATAGTCAGTATCACTGATACTATGATGTGTCAAATGTAACTATGAAGAGTGCTGCACCAGAGCCTTTTTATGAAAAACCACTGGGGTTTGGTTGTCTGAGCACTGTCTGCTCCACCAACTTCCTGAGGGATTGTACAGCTGACAGGTCTTTCTAGCTGAGAAAGTAGTTAACTACCCTATGCTTGTTTTCTCTTCCATAAAATGGGGTCCACAAAGTACCCATTCAAAAGAATGTTCACTTCAATACTTAAACCAGTCTAAACATTAGAAATATTCAATAAAAACTGGCTATTGTTATGACTTAGAGATACAGTCTTACTTAATACAGAGTATATCATTTAATGTGAAAAGATTGAAATTTCTCCATTTTTGTGATGCTTCACTAAGAAGAATGCGGTCCACTTCCATCCAGGTTAATACAAAATATGTAAAGTCTTCATCTTTTTTAATGGCTCAATAGTATTCCATGGTATACATATACAACAGCTTGTTAATCCATTCCTGGTTGGTGGGCATTTAGGCTGTTTCCATAATTTGGCAATTGTAAATTGAGATGGATGAACACCAGCTGCATATACACATCAGCAGAACCTGTTCATCTTTTCCTATCTGAGCCAGAAACAAACATCATCTGGGCTGAGAGGACAGGTTCAGACATTGAGAAAGCCACTCCCCTCTCTCCAAATACAACATAAATGATGTGATATTTGTTAAATAGCAGAGGACAAAAAGACAACCATAAAATGAAGGGCTACTTTTTCATTATGGACTGGAGCGCTTCCATATACATGAATGTTGCTAAATCAAAAATCAGTTTACTGGGGCAGCGCCTGTGGTTCAGAGAGTAGGGCACCGGTCCCATATACTGAGGGTGGCAGGCTCAAACCCAGCTCCAGCCAAATTGCAACAAAAAAATAGCCAGGCATTGTAGTGGGCACCTGTAGTTTCAGCTACTTGGGAGGCTGAGGCAAGAGAATCACCTAAGTTCAAGAGCTGGAGGTTGCTGTGAGCTGTGATGCCATGGCACTCTACCAAGGGCAAAAAAGTGAGACTCTGTCTCTATAAATAAATAAATTAATTAATTAATTAATTAAGTCAGTTTACTGGGACCAAGTAAATAAAAATATTTAACAATTGATATTTGAAAATAGAATTTCTCCCCAATTTGTATCTACAAACTTACTTTTTTTTTGGTAAGTATTTTATTCAGATAATTATATCTATAAGAAATTAAGAAAAGAGGTTTTTGACATCACTGACTATTTCAATATTATACATGTTTAGATTGCTATGAAATAGACATTTTAAAATTGCTATCGAATCATCTCATATATATTTACTATAGTTTTCTTTTACCAAACATTTACCAATGAATATACTACAAAAAGATCATTTTTAAATTTCAACCCAATAATTGATCAAAATTAACAAATAAAATATACCTACTACACATAGGCAAAAGAGTACATTCATCACTTAATCAACATGTTTATTAAGGTCTAAATATGTGTCTGACTTCTTCTAGATGTTGATATAACCAAACACTAAAGAAAAATTCATTTTTTTGCTTCTAGCTTCTGGTGTCTGCTGGTGTTGTTCACCATTTCTCGCCTTATAGGAACATTAATATCTGCCTACACCTTCACTTTACCTGTTTTTGTGTGTCCATACTCATCTTGCTCACTAATGAGCAATGGCATTTAGGACCCACCCAGATAGTCCAGGATCATCTCCTTATCTCAAGGTTCTTAATAATCACATCTACAGAACTTTACTCTGTAAGTTAACTTTCACTGATTCCATACATTAGGACCTGATGCCTTTTGGGGGGGCATTGTTCAGCCCACTAGACCAGTCAATATGGGATTCTTCACATAATGGGAAAAATATTAAAAATGAGGCCCACCTGAGCAAAAGCAAGACTCCGTCTCTACTAAAAATAGAAAAACTGAGGCAAGAGGATCTCTTGAGTCCAAGAGTCAGAGGCTGCTGTGAGCTAATGCCACAGCAATTTACCCAGGGCAACAGCTTGAGACTCTGTCTCAAAACAAAAAACAAACAAACCCCCAAAATGAAAGGTAATAAAAGAGACTTTCAGGCAGATAACATAGTTCCTATTTCTTTGATGACACATACATATTTACTATTTGTTCATTCATTATGAGCAATTTTATATGCATGAGAAAGTATACCAGCGATTTAAAATCCTTGTCTGGAAATTCCAACAACTACATTGCTCAGGGCATCTTTTATTAATTGTGTTTTTTAGAGTCTGGGTCACATCTTTGTGTTTCTTTTCATATCTTAATGTGTATTGTATCCTGATGATACATTATAAAGATTCTAGATTCTGTTATGTTCCTTGGAAAATGGTGTTTTAGTTGTTTTGGCATATGGTTAAATTGACCTGACTAAAAATATAATTTGTATCTTCCCTGTGGTAGATGATACATGAAATTTTTTTTAGATCTTTTGGGTTTAGCTGCACTTCTTGAAGTCTTCCTAGAACATGCATAATTTAGACATTAGTCAGAAATTTGAACAGTGTTGAATCACATATTTTGGCAATGTTTCTCTCCGGTTCTCTCTTATGTAGAATTTCATTCTCATTCCCCAGATGTGATTGCTTCTCACACCAGTGCTTCTTGAAACTGAGATTTTATTCCCCTAGTTTTAGTCTTCTTAATTTAGCAGACTTACATCTGCATTCAGGCAGAAAAGACATAATGGAAAAGCATGGAACATTTTTTTCTCTAAATGCAAACCACCACCCAGCAGCTATCCTGCAGTTATCAGAAAATTGGTTCAACAGGAGTTACCGGATACAGAAACTTTCTTTTTGTAACTAATAATTAATTGGTGGAATAGAATTTAAAAAATGTAAATATTCTTTTTCTCATGGAACTTTCATAACATTCATTTATCTACTTATATTATCATAGGCAGATTCCCCCTCCTGATTTTATTCAAAGTATTACAAGTTATTTAGATCATTATTTATTCTGACACATGAGAAAAGCAGCCTCAAGAATTAGAATGACCTTTGTAGGCCTCTTTTCTGCTTAAGACTTCAGCCTACTCAATAAGTTATTTGTAAAACAAATAAATAAATGAATACAAACAAATTATTGCTGGTTCTTATAAAATAGTTTGCAAGCATAGTGTGGTGGGTCGAGGGGTTAGATAGATAGAGATCTTCCTATCTACAGATCTTATATCAATGTATGTATTCTAATATATCATTAGTTTTCTTGGGTTTTAGACAAACATTTTGAAGATATCTCCAGGGAAACCAGGGGAAAAAAATTCCCTAAACAATTAATATAGTATAAGAGAGTCAGAGCACTAGACAGAAATTGCTTGTGCTCTGTCTGGGAGAGTTATATTGATAGAAGAAGAATAGAAAGGCTGACATAAGGTATGCCTTGTAAGTAGTGCACATTTCAGGTCTTGAGGGAGTAGCTCATATCAGGGAATTAGAATCCACTAAATTTGGCATCACTTAGCTACATTTTATTTAATAAGATCAGCCCAGCAGATAATTCTCAGAAGGATGCAGAAGATTTTCCCTTAGGTTCATTTGAGAACAGTGTCAATATTATTGACTAAATGCAATAATGACTCTAAGAAATCCACAAGATTTTTCACTCACTCAGTGCAAAATCTTATAGATTGAGGTAGTCTCTGTTTCATTACAAAAGTTACTAAAAGTCCTTTAAATAAAAAATGTCAAATTAATACAGTGATAGAAAATACATTCCTCAAAACAATTCTGAGAACTAATGAAAAAAAAAATAAAAAAGAAAACTGAAATTTATCCTTTATGGCTGGCTTTGCAAGCTATCCTTCCTTTGATCCATCCCCTGTTTATAAAATTTCTTTATAAAAATAAAATTTATAATGCTCAACAAGTTTTTGTGATGAACTTTTAGCACTGCTTGAGCAACTGAAATTTTGCATAGCATCAAGATAAAAAATCCAGTAGCATAATCTTGCCTGGGACCATAGCCAACTTTGATAAATCCCATAAACTTTAGTTTGTGTGCTCAGGAAATACAGTTTTGATTCTGAGAAACCTTAATCCTATACTTATAAATATTAAAAGATGGCATAGGGTCACTTATTTATTATTTTTGTTAATAGTCACATACATTTTCACAAGATACGTTGCATATTTAATACTAATTTTTAAATCGAGTTTCAGCCTAGATGGAATAGTTTCATATTGCAGGTTTTATTTTTATATCTTTTCTTATATCATGTGCAGTATCTTTTAAAGATTTCAGGCTTTAAAATGTTTTCAACTGATACTATTATTTGTGTCATTGAGGAGTAAGCATTAACTCATAACAGAAAATTACCTTATAACCCAGACAAAAAAAATACACAAAAATTAGGATTCCCTTGCACTAGATAACATTTAATAAGATTCACTTCATAGGAACGTTCTACAAACCCAAATGTGTGCCATGGATAGTCAAGTGAATCTCTTAATGAAGAAGGAGGTATAACAAGATAATAATGACTAAAAAGTCTATTACAAAACCAATTTTAAAACTTCTAACCAAACATAACCCCCATCCTATTTTCAAGTGCTACTTTATAAGGCAAATAAAAAATATTGAATTTTATGCTACAGTAAGGTAAGCTTTGTTGCACTAAAATAAACCTAAAGCATTAATGACTTAATTCAAGAACATTGCATTGCTTCTTATGGTTCTGTGTAATTTGGTCAGTGAGGGCTCTCCTACAGAGATTCATTTAAATGTTTGAGCTTCTTTCATTTTGCAATGCTACCAGCTTTAATATATGACTTTGTAGGTAAATGAAAAAGGGAAAGAAATAAGCTGTAAGTTATCCCAAGATTTGTGGTCATGTCTGGAAGTCATATATATCATTCTTGCTCATATTCTGTTACCCAAAAATCAGTCATACAACTTTACTATAAGGACCTGAGGAACAAAATTATTTCTGAGAGTCCCAAGGAAGATAAAGTGGATTCCAATATAAATCTTTATCATTGTCAAATATAGATTTCAGTAAAAAAAAAATGTAATTTTAATGAAGACTACCTTACATCATATTTTTACAAGTGACAAATATTAAATTAGTAATTATATATGATCAGTAAAATAAAAAAGGTAAAAATGCAATAGATATGCATTAATGTTCAAGTATTAATTACAGATTGAGTAGTTGATTTTATTCTGTTATTTCCAGTCTTTATCATATTTGATAAATACAGTTTTGATTAGCCTTGACCCTTTGTAAGCTTCTGTACAAATTACCCCAGCTGTTACCAAAAATAATGCACAGAAAGGAACCTCTAGAGAAAGTATTATAGAAAACTATACCCTTATAATTCCTTTTTTAAAAATATAAGTCTAAGACATTTGTTCTAATAATCTTCAGGAATGTTCTAGCTTTGCATGTCAAAGGAGATGGATTATCCCAGTGGAATAAACTCAACATCATTCCTTACTAGAAGGCAGTCATTGTTCTACAAAAAATTAAAACATGAAATTTGTTTTCTGAAACTTTGATGTTTTCAGCTTATGGAAGATAAAGGTAGCCTAATGAAAGAGAGAAAGAGCATGAGAGAGAGAACCTCTAAAACCAGCATTAGGAAGACAAGAATTCGCTGTAAACACAGGTTTACAAAGAGTATTCTATGTTATTCTTTTTACTCTTTTGCTTATTATAAACATAAAGAATATCATTGTATTTTTTTTTTATTTTCCCCAATAAAATCAACTTTGTAAGGTCAGTGACCATATCTTTTTTTCAGGTGTGTGCCCACGTGCACATGTGAGTATATGTGTGTGTTATAGCATCCACCATATCTAGTATAGCAACTGGAATGAACTAAACAATAAGTGATGAAATAATGTATGTGAAGGTAAGCAAAAACTTAGTCTATTGCTTGAGAAAGAAAGCTAGAATATTACTCAAAGTTAACACTGGTAAAGCATAACAGCTTCTATATTTATTTCATTTTTCTTTCTTTCATTACCCATAGAGTAGAAATGTCTTTGCTATTTTTCTTTTGCTCATTGTATTAATTATCTTTTGGTAAGTAACTAATTATCACAGTTTAGAGGATGAAAACAACTTACTGTTATTATCTCACAGTTTCACGAGATTGGAATCTGGGCACAGTCTTGCTGATCCTCTGTGTAGGGTCTCACAAGGTGGCAATCAACAATGTCAGCTGGACTGTATTTTTTCCTGGATCTCTGGATTCTCTTCCAAGCTGACATGGTCATTTGCATAATGCCTGTGGTCACACAACTAAAGTCCCCGTTTACTTGAAAGCTGCAAACTGGAACCCACTTTCATGTCTCAGAAACTGACTGCAGGTCTTTCACACTTAATTCCCTCCTTATGACACTCCCATCATGGGATCATATGCAAGTCTCTGACTTTAAGGAGGGATCTGGTCCTCTTGCTGTAATTAATCATGATCCTTGACATTTATTGGTATATTGAATTGGTCTACTACCTGTTTGCTATCATCAATGCTCATGCAATTCCGCTTTCCTACCTTATGTAATTAATATTTGATCATTCACTCCCTTTTATATCCATATGCTAATTTAATTTCTATGCTATTATTTATATGTGTTCCTCTAAAATAAGTTTTATTATTATGTTGGAGTTCATTTCCATATTTGTTAAAGATATTGGGTTAGGAATAAGTATGATCTTTGCTTTACTTTTGATTTAAACAGTTTTTCAAAATATAGATTCACATTTCCATGTGCACATCTTCTCTCTTCTTTCTAAATGTTCTAGTTTTTCATATTGAACATTCACCCCATGTCATTTATCTGCCTCTCCTGGGATGTAGCCTCAAACGGCCTTTAATTTCTGCTACTATACAAAATATGGAATCTATTTGACTTTCTTGCATTAATGTACACAGTTATGATTTAATAAATAAAAAAATAAAATAAACTTACCTACCTCATAAAAAAAGAAATAATGCTTTCTTACCCAGAAAGATAATTGCTGCATCTTAGTGTATAGCTTCGGTAATTGAAATATTTGGTACCATTTTTTCATCTATAATAGCTGCACAAAAATGACAATCCCAAAGGCCACATTGAGGTTTCCAAAAGACCCCCATGTACCAGCTCACTTAACATTTTCCAGCTTTCAACCTCATAGGTATAAAGTGATATTTCACTGATGTCAATTATGGGTTGAATTGTGTTCCCCTAAGAAAGACACAGTGAAGTCCTAACCCCTAGTGCTTCAGAATGTGACCTTGTTTGGAAATAGAGTTGATGCAGATATAATTAGTTAAAATGAGGCTGTACTGGAGTAATGTGTCATCAAATCCAATGTGACTTGTGTCCTTATTAGAAGATGAGCATGTAGAGACACAAAGGCACAGAACAAGCAGCATGTGCAGACAGAGATAAGCCAGGGAATAGCAAGTGTTCCTACCTATTATCAGAAACCAGGAGAATGACATGGAACTGATTTTTCCCCAGAGCTCTCAGAAGGAACCAACTCTGCCAATGATTTGAATTTCAACTTTTAGCCTCCAAAACTATGAGAGAATACATTTCCACCATTGTCAAAGCCAGCACCAGCAGTGCCCATTTTAACTAAATTGAGCTCTAAGATACCTCTTGTGGCTCATAAATGCCTGAAAACCCTATGGGCCAACTTTGGAAATAAAATGAAGCCAGCTATTTATTATTAGCTAGTGTCTTCAAACTAATAGAGCAAAGGACCAGTATATATTAAATCTCACTTCAGAAATGCCCAGAAATAGCATGCACTCAGTATTATAGCCAGCAGTTTGAGACTGGCACAATCAAATTAAAAATGGGGTAACTGGAGCCACACTATGTGGCTACAGATAGAAAATTATAGCTCTTACCAGGACCTGACATGATAAATGTAGACCTTGCCAACAATGAGCAACTTTAGGATTATTGGCTTTTTCTCCTGTTAATTATAATGATTTCTCTCCCTACAGTACAAGCCCAATTTATTGAGGCAAAAAGAAATTGCACTGACAATGAATATACGGATACCTTCCCATGAACTTCCTCCCCTGCTGCTAATCAATATAAACAAGGAAGAAAATGTATACAACACAATATTAGCTGGGCCAAGGCATTTCTAAAACTCAAGGGCTACAACCTTCTTGTGCTGCTAATCAATACAAACAAGGAAGGCAATTTATACACAAAATATTACCTGGCTCAAGATATATCTAAAAAGTCATGTTATACACCTGGCTTGTGCATTCCTCCTTAACCTACCATCACTATGACAACTGGAAATTTTGCATAATACTTGATGAAAGTGGCTTCTACAAAAATTGCAATTCTGGCTGCTCTTGGGTGTCAACATAGCTCTTGGGTGTCATAGTAAGGACAATTCTTATGAAAAGCATATTAAATCCAATGGAGACATCAAAGTGCTCTTTGCATGGGGATTTGTCCGGGTACTTGCTTATAGCTATTACATAATGTGCCAGGCCTATCAAGATGATCTTAATAAGGACTGGGGAAATATTTGAGATTAATTAACTTTCAATGTCATTCTTCTGGATAATCCTTTAAAAAATACATACCTTACCTTATATGAGATCGAAATAATAATGAGAATCTCTGTAGCAAAGCCAATGATGGGGGACTTCATTGGTGTAGTCACACTGTCAGTTCTAATGGTAATAAAACTTATGGCTCTTAAAGATATACAAATGAGCGCGTTAGAAAAGTTTCCTCCAGAATAGAAAAAATTCAGCAAGTGGTATACCACTGAAATATAGCAGCAATAAACAGGGAAAGAAATGGGCCAGGTATGTAACACAGTTGATTTTTTATTTTGTAAATACCTTAGTTCATCTGGAGCATCCTCTATATGAAAACCTCACAGTTCAAAATCTAATTTTGTACATGTCTAAATAAGTAACTTTTTTTCTAAACCAGGATTTGTTTGAAAAGTTTATCCCACACTCACCAGTGTTCTTTGCATTTGATAGAAAGTGCAATAAACAATGAACATCAATCTGAAGGAAAAAGAACATTCCATCACCCACCAAACCACGGGGATAACTTGTCACTGCCCGCTGGGCTTGCTTCTGGAAATCTGGTTTTAGTAGACAAAGCGCAATACCTCACACCTGGCCAAGTTCCTCAATAAACTTCATTTGTCAAAATGTGCCTATTTTGCTAACCGTATATATTTTATACTGTTGTGAACAATTGTCAGCTGAGACTGTAATCAATTTAGTTCATGTAGGTGCTGAATGCAAAGTGTGTAACCTGCAAGCTTGTTTGTTATGTTATGATGAACACCGCCTGGAATTGTTTCAAAGTACCAAACTTCCCTGAATAGGAGTAAAGAAAATGCTGGACCTATGAGGGAGTTAAGTGGCTTCCCTATCACAAGTTTTTTCTCATCCTACCCTTGACAATATTTCCTGTATTTGACTTTGGCTTAAAGTTCTAGTACTTTTTACATAGTAGTGGTCTCCTAAGTATTTGTTTTTCTTTTTGAGATAGAGTGTTACTCTGTCACTTTGGTTAGAGCATGATGGTGTCATAGCTCACCCCAACCTCAAACTCTTATGCTTACATGATCCTCTTGTCTCAGTTTCCTGAATAGATGGGACTACAGGTGCCTTTCACCATACTTTCTAATTTTTCTGTTTTTAGTAAAGGTAGGGTCTTACTCTTACTCAGGCTGGTCTGGAACTCCTAAGTGCAGGTAATCCTCCCTCTGTCACTCTTACTACAGAGATATGGGCAGGTATAATAGACTTTGCTTTATAAAATGGGAAAAATACTAGTATTTTTTTCAGGTTAACCTGTTCATTAAAGAAACAAAACCAGCATAGAATCATCCACAGGAGCCAAGCATATTAAATAGTTTGTGGTCGTTATATTGCTTTCTTGTAATAAAGTAATGAGAAATAACCATCTTCCTGAAATCAAGTGCTTTGCATTTAATTAACCAATATCAGAATATTCACTGACATTCTCAGGGGATAGATTTTTGAAAGTGGCTCCTGCAGTTTATTGCGCTTTCTGCATGCAAAACTGGTTTTCCATGTGTAAAATAAGTTGTTGAATCCCTTTTAATAAAATAAAATCCTATCCCACATTGCTAAGTCTGTGGCACAATTATATACCAAAGTAGAGAGATTTGGCAAGTGAGGATATAGCTAAGAAAGAAATACAGGTTTGCAAATTAGAAAACACTTTTACTTATATGTGAAGAATTTGCTTACAGCAAAAGAAAATCCAACAAAAATTAAGACGTTAAATGTATTGTCTTTTTTAGACAACATGTATTTTTCCATGTTTTTAATAATAAAAATTCAAAATTACTATTTTTTTTTTATCTTTTATTTCTGAAAGGGAAATGCAGGTAGGAGAAAATGAGGTGGACTCATTAAACAACATAAAATGAAGAGGACTAATAAAACAATGCTTTATGTTATGATTTTACAAATAAGGATGAAAATGCTTATTTTTTTGATTGTAGGATAACTTCTTTCAGTTTTCATAAATTGAAGAATGTGTCTCACTCCTGTGCATGCTACATCTTTTGCTCCCGTAAACACTAGTTGAGGGTAAACAGAGAAGCCATAAAGTAAAGTAAGTAAATAATTCAAGAAAAAATTATGATAAAAAATAATGGAATGTATAAATCAGAAACATATGCAGAGATATTATTGCTGGGTCTAAGGACAAAATTCTGGAATTATTGCTTCAAATCTGGTTTAATTTTTTTTAATTTCAATAAATTTAGGAAAATAAGTGGTTTTCTGACATATGGATATATTGTATAGCAAAGGCTTTCAGAGTAACTGTCACACAGATAATACTCATTGCAATAATAGCTAATTTTTGATCTCTCAGCCCCTACCCACTGTTCCCCCTTGAGTCTCCATAGTCCATAATACCACTCTACATGACCATGTATACCCATTATATAGCTCCTACTTACAGGAGGGTACATGTGGCATTTGTTTCTCCATGCCTGAGATATTTATTTAGGATAATGTTTTCCAGTTGCATACAAGTTGCTGAAAAAGACATTATTTTATTTCATTTTATGGCTGAGTAGTACCCCATGGTGTATATATTTACATTTTCTTATTTATTTATTTATTTTTTATTAAATCATAGGTGTGTTCATTAATACAATCATGGGATACAATGTGCAGGTTTATATACAATTTGAGCTGTTTTCTTTTTTCTTTCTTTCTTTTTCTTTTCTTTTTTTTTTTTTTTTTTTATGGTTTTTGGCCAGGGCTGGGTTTGAACCTGCTATTTTCGGCATATGGGATGGGCGTCCTACCCCTTTGAGCCACAGGCACTACCCAATTTGAGATGTTTTCATCAAACTGGTTAACATAGCCTTCACGGCATTTTCTTAGTTATTGTGTTAAGACGTTTATATTCTACACCTAGTAAATTTCACACGTACCCTTGTAAGATGCACCATAGATGTGGTCCCACCAATTACTCTCCCGCAACCCATCCCCCTTCATCCCCTCCCCTCCCCTCCCTCTCCCCTTTCCCCTTCTTTTTGGACTATAATTAGATTATAGCTTTCATAAAGAAGCTATAAATTGGTTACATAGTAAGACTGCATACATTGGATACTTTTTCTTCCTTTCTTGAGATACTTTGCTAAGAAGAATATTTTCCAGCTCCGTCCATGTAAACATGTAAGAGGTAAAGTATCTTTCTTTAAGGCTTCATAATATTTCATGGTGTACTTATATCATATACCACAATTTATTGATCCATTCCTGGGTTGATGGGCACTTGAGCTTCTTCCATGACTTAGCAATTATGAATTGGACTGCGATAAACATTCTGGTACATATATCTTTGTTACAATATGACGTTTGGTGTTCTGTATATATACCTAGTAGAGGAATTGTAGGATTGAATGGCAGGTCTATTTTTAGATCTCTAAATGTTCTCCAAACATCTTTCCAAAAGGAATGTATTAGTTTGCATTCCCACCAGCAGTGTAGAAGTGTTCCCTTTTCTTCACATCCACGCCAACATCTCTGGTTTGGGATTTTGTGATGTGGGTTAATATTACTGGAGTTAGATGATATCTTAAAGTAGTTTTGATTTGAATTTCTCTGATGATTAAGGATGATGAGCATTCTTTCATGTATCTCTAGGCCATGCGCCTGTCTTCTTCAGAGAAGTTTCACTTCAAGTCCCTTTCCCACCCTGAGATGGGATCACTTGATCTTTTCTTGCTAATACATTTGAGTTCTCTGTGGATTTTGGTTATTAAACCTTTGTTAGAGACATAACCTGCAAATATCTTCTCCATGCTGAGGGCTGTCTGCTTGCTTTACTTGCTGTGTTCTTGGCTGTGCAGAAGCTTTTTAGTTTGATCAGGTCCCAGTAGTGTATTTTTAATGCTGCTTCAATTGCCTGGGATGTCCTCCTCATAAAATATTCACCCAGGCCGATTTATTCAAGAGTTTTCCCTGCACTTTCTTCTAGTATTTTTATAGTTTCATGTCTTAAGTTTAAACCTTTAATCCAGTGAGAGTCTGTCTTAGTCAATGGTAAAAGGTGTGGGTCCAGTTTCAGTCTTCTACAGGTCACCAACCAGTTCACCCAGCACCATTTGTTAAATAGGGAATTTTTTCCCCACTGAATGTTTTTAATTGGCTTTTCAAAGATCAAATAATGGTAGCTGAAATGTAGCTGGATTCATCTCTTGGTTCTCTATTCTGTTTCAGGCATCTTCTTCTCTGTTTTTTGTGCCAGTACCATGTTGTTTTGATCACTATCGATTTGTAGTAGAGTCTGAGGTCTGGTAGTGTGATTCCTCCTGTTTTGTTTTTATTTCTGAGTAATGTCTTGGCTATTTGAGGATTTTATGATTACACAATAAAATAAAGTATTATTTTATTTTATCTCTAAAGTATGACAGTGAAGCTTTAATTGCATTAAAATTGTATATTGCTTTGGGTAATATGGACATTTTTAACAATGTTGATTCTTCCCAGCCATGAGTATGATGTATTTTTCCATTTGTTAACATCTTCAGCTATTTCTTTTCTTAGAGATTCACAGTTCTCTTTATAGAGATCTTTCATGTCCTTTGTTAGGTAAACTCCCAAATATTTCATCTTCTTTGGCACTTCAGCTTGACATTGTTGGCATATATAAAGTATACCGATTTATGAGTGTTGATTTTGTAACCTGAGACATTGTTGTATTCCTTGATAACTTCTAAGAGTTTTGAGTACAATTCATGGGGTTTTCAAGATATACAATCATATCATCTGTAAAGAGTGAAAGTTTGATCTCTTATGACCCTATATGGATACCCTTGATTGCCTTTTCTTGCCTGATTGCAATGGCTAAGACTTACATTACAATGTTAAAGAGCAGTGGAGACAATGGGCAACCTTGCCTGGTTCCTGATCCGAGTAGAAATGATTTCAATTTAATTTCATTCAATACGATATTGGCTAGGGTTTGCTGTAGATGGGCTCTATCAGTTTAAGAATTGTCCCTTCTATAATAATTTTCAAATGTTTTCTGATCAATAATGGATTCTGGATAGTATCAAAAGCTCCCTCAGCATCAATTGAGAGAATCATATGGTCTTTGTTTTCTAATTTGTTTATGTGTTGAATTATATTTATAGATTTACATATATTGAATCAGCCTTGAGACCCTGGGATAAAACCCACTTGGTCATGGTGTATAATTTGTTTGATGCATTGCTGGATTCTGTTTGTTAAGATTTTGTTGAGTATTTTTGCATCAATATTCATTAGTGATATTGGTCTATAATTTCCTTTCCTTGTTCGGTCTTTTCCTGGTTTGGGGATCAAGGTGATGTTTGCTTCATAGAATGTGCTGGGTAGTATTCCTTCTTTTTCTATATTTTGGAAATGTTTGAGTAATGTACTAGTTCCTCTTTGAAGATTTGCTAGAATTCTGGTCCCAGGATTTCCTTTTTGGGGAGATTTTGTATAGTTGATGCTATTTTAGAACTTAATACAGACCTGTTCAACATTACACTTCATTCTGAGTAAGCCTTGGAAGTGGCATGCTTCCAAGTATTGGTCAATTTCCTTCAGATTTTCATATTTCTGAGAATAAAGTTTTTTGTAGTATTCATTAAGGATTTTTTAATTTCTGAGGAGTCTGTTATTTTGTTTTTAACATTTCTGATTGATGAAATTAGAGATTTTGCTCTTTTTTTCCTGGTTAGGTTAGCCAAAGGTTTATCTATTTTATTGACCTTTTCAAAAAACTAACTTTTTGATTTATTGATCTGTGGTATAATTCTTTTGTTTTCAATTTCACTTAATTCCACTCTAATCTTGCTTATTTATTTTCTTCTGCTGGGTTTGGTATTGGAATGTTCTTCCTTTTTCAGTTGCTTGAGATGCCTAATTAAAGTTGTTAAGTTCCTTTCTTTCCATTCTCTTGAGGAAGGCTTGCAGTGCTGTAAATTTAGGACTGTCTTTGCAGTGTCCCAGAGGTTCTGACAATTTGTGTCTTCATTATTGTTGTGTTCCAAAAATTTGGTAATTTCCTTCTTAATGTCATTTATGACCCAGCTATCATTCAGCATAAGGTTGTTTAGCTTCCATGTTTTTGTATGAGCAAGTAGATTCCTGTTGTTACTGAGTTCCACTTTTATTCCATGATGGTTTGAGAAGATGCAAGGAATAATTTCTATTCTTTTAAATTTGCTGACATTAGACTTGTGATCTAAGATATGATCATTTTTCAATTATGTTCTGTAGGCTGATGAGAAGAATGTGTATTCAGTTTTGTTGGGATGAAATGTTCTGTAGATGTCTGTTAAATCCGAATGTTGAATGATTAAGTTTCAATCTAAAATTTCTTTGCTTAGCTTCCTATTGGAGGATCTATCTAAAACTGCCAAAGAAGTGTTAAAATCTCTGACTATTATAGAGCTGGAGAGAATCAACTTGCTCATGTCTGTTAGAGTTACTCTTATAAATTGAGGTGCATTATGATTGTTTGCAAAAATGTTAATAATTGAAATCTCATCATATTGAGTGCTACCCTTAACAAATATGAAGTGACCATCCCTATCTTTTCTTACATTTGTTGGTTTAAAGCCTATTTTATCTGGAAATAAAATTTCAACACCTCCTTTTTTCTGATTTCCATTTGCCTGAAATATAGATGACCACCCCTTCACCCTAAGTCTATATTTATTTTTTAAGGTAAGATTAGATTCTAGTATGTAGCAGATATCTGGCCTGAGTTTTTGTATCCGGTCAGCCAACTTGTGCCTTTTTAGACTGCAATTTAAACCACTCACATTAATTGTTAATATTGATAAACCTGATAGAATTTTGGGTATTGATTTTTTCAAAATTACAGAGGACATTTTTAATCCTTTTACCACTGTGGAAGTTGAAATTTGATCAAGTGTTTCTGAGTGAGTTTATTTTTGTGGTAGAGAATTAGTCTGGTCATTATGAAGGATAGGCCTGAAAATATCCTGGAGAGCTGGTTTAGTTATGGAAAATTTCTCCAACATGTGAATGTCATTAAAGTATTCAATTTCTCCATCATAAATAAAACTCAGTTTAGCTGAATACAGTACCCTCAGTTGAAAGTTATTTTGTTTTAGGAGATTAAAATTTGATGACCACCCTCTTCTAGCTTGAAAGGTTTAAGCAGAGAGATTTTCAGTCATTCTAATATTCTTCCCCACGTAGGTTATGGTTTTCTTCCATCTGGCTGCTTTCAGAATTTTCTTCTTCATATTAACTCTAGTGAATTTAATTATGATGTGTCTGGGGGTTGTCTTATTTGGGTTGAGTCATGCTGGGGTTCTGAAATTGTCTGTTATCTGAATTTCAGAATTTCTTGGCAGTCTGGAAAGTTCTTCTTCATAATCTCATGAAAAAGAGCCTCTGTGCTTTGTGAAGCAACTTTGTCACCTTCAGGAATCCCTATAAGGCAAATATTAGTTTTCTTCAATTATCCTAGAGCTCTCTGAGAGAATGATCCATTTTTCCTCTCCACTTCTTTTTCTCTTTAAGTACTTGGGAGCATTCAAAAGCTTTGTCTTGAATGTCAGAAATCTTTTCTTCTGCTTGTTCCATTCTGTTACTAAGGGATTCTACTGTATTTCTCCGATCTTTGAGGGCTGCAAATTCTTATCTCAATGTGTCAAAATCTTTGATAATTTTGTCTTTGTATTCATTGAATTCTTGAGACAACTTTTGAATTGCTCCTTGAATTTCTAATTCCAACTTTACTTCCCATTCTATTAATCTTATTTACAATCCAAATTCTGAATTTGATTTCTGACATCTCATCCATTTGTCTACAAATGGTATTTTCAATTGTGTGCACTGTATCATTCCTTGGGGGAGTTGATCTACTCTGGTTATTTCTCAGAGATTTTCTACTGATCCTGCTCCACGATTATTTTACACTGTCTGGCTAGATGAGCAGATAAGGTGAAGTTGGGTTTGGGGGGCTCCTGAAGTAGTGATTAATCAGCTCTTGCCGAAGAGCTGTGATACATGTCTGTACCTTTTCCCCTAGAGCTTTGCCAAGGACCCATACAGTGTTACGGCCTGAGACATTGGGGACTTACTCGGTGTGGTTGGGCTAAGTGGCTCTGTCTTGTTTTCAGTTGTTCTCTGTCCTACCTCTAGTGAATCAGTTACTCTGGGTTAAAGTCTCAACTGTGGAGAAATCCAGCAATTAAGTCACCCCACCACCCATGGGCAACAACTGGAAAAGGAAAATCAAACTTTCCCTCAACCACACACCTAGGGCACCACTTTGAATAGTCTTCAGGTGATTGGTCCAGTCCAAGAAATCCAAATCACTTGTCACAGTCAACACCTGGTCTCAAGTGAGGCAGTTCAAAAGGTCTCGGCAACTAAATAGCAGGGGTCTCCTGGCAGCTCCTATGTGACTCATTCTGGTGCTCCATGGAGTCAGAAGGATCCCTCTAGCAAATGAATTAGTCTGGGAAGGTTGATGCCTCCTTCCTCACCTTGAACCTCTATCATACCCAGTCACTGGTAACCCCGCAGGGCTATGACCCAATTCCCTCCAATGAGCAGATGCTTCAGGGGTTTGAGCCTGCCTGAGTCACAGAGAGATCTTATGTCTCCTCAGCCAGGCCTTAGCACTCTGCCACCATCCAGTAGGGGAGAATGAGGCCTGACAACCTCTGGTGGTTAATGGAAGCTGGGGCAGTTCACTTCGTTCCAGCCCCACCCCTGATTGATGTTGTTGACACTTATCTTTATGCAGAATTTGTGATTCTGTCCTGGATACATTCCCCTGCAGACCAGGTGCTATTTGAGTTCACAGAAACTGTGACTCTGTACCAGTTTGTGCCACTGCCCAGAGCTGGTGTTTCTATCTCCCCTGCAGTCTGTGTTGTGGTGGATGTGGTGAGAACTCACACTCAGCTTAGAGTTCCAGCCTGGGCCCACCTGCCTTTCTGTCAGCTATGATCCCCTGAGGGCTGGGTATTGCTTGGGCTCACTAAAGCAATCTTGGAGTAACCCCACCCTGGGAGTCTTCTGTCTCTGGGCATATGTCTTCAATTCTCACTCCTGCCATGCTCTGCCTGGGCCAGGACCACCTCAGGAATACCCTTTGTTAACAAGGCCTGTGTTACTGTCCCAGATCAATTCCGCCAGTGTCTGCCACTGGTTGCCCAGAGAGACAGGGAGTGTCCTTCCAAAATATCCCCAGGGGTGTGAGCCCTTATTGTTCCTGCTGGTGCCGCTGCTGCTGCTCTGTGCATGGGGTTGAGGGGGCACTTCACCAGCTCTCCCTTTCCCCATAGGGTTCCTTCAGTCCACCATTTTCTCCTTACCTTTGTGCCACACAATCAACACAGAACTGTGACAGCCCATGCCCTGTCCACACCTCTCGAGAAAATTCCCAAGAATCTGGACTCCATGGAGAACAGGCTTCCAGACCTCAGGGTGAGAGTGGAGGGGAGTGCTGGGAGTTCAGAATTACAGGTAGAGAATATATACAGTTTTATACAGTTTTATGCCTAGCAGGAGAGTGCCATGGCACCCTAGTAGGGGAAGGAGGTCCAGTTTTTAGAGGGTCTCTCCCGTGGGATAAAATGGAAGGACATTTGAACTCTGCTCACTTGTTTGTAGAAAGTGTACATGGGGGAGGGGACTCCTGTCTGCTTGGCCATGGATTTTGTACCTATTGTTTGTATCCTTGGGGTCACAGCTTGCCTCAGGAGGGTTGATGTCCATTCTTCAACTTTCTCTCTTGGCTCAGCTCCAAACCATCAGCTTACTTGCTAAACTCTGTCTTTTAACTCTTCTTCTGGATGAGAGGCTGTGTGGAAAGCTTGTTCCAGTTGTCCATCTTGACTCTGCCCCCTCCACATTTTCTTTATCACTTCATCAGTTTATGCACACTTAGGTTGATTCAATGTCTTTGCAATTGTGAAATGTGCAGTGATAAACATCTGATACATGTCTTTTTTGATGACATCTTTTCCTTTGGTAAATACCCAGTAGTGGGATTCAAATGGTAGATCTACTTTTATTTCTTTGAGGAATCTCTGTATTGTTTTTCATAAAGGTTGTACATTCCCACTAACAGCATATAAATTTTCCATTTTCACTATACTTATGCCACCATCTATTGTCTTTGACTTTTTAATGATAGTCATTATGACTGGTGTAAGGTGATATCTCACTGGTTTTATTTTGTGTTTCCCTGATAATTAGAGATATTGAACATTTTTTCATGTTTGTTGCCCATTTGTATATTTTCTTTGGAGAAACGTCAGTTCTATCTTTTGCACAGTTTTTAATGGGGTCTTCAGTTTTTTGTTTGCTTGTTTTTTTTGCTGCTTTTTAAAAGTTTCTCATATATTCTAGATAATAGTCTTTTGTTGGATATATAGTTTGTGAATATTTTATCCCCTCTGTAGGTTGTCTATTTACTGTACTGAAAATTTATTTTGCTATACAGAAACTTTAAATTTAACTAAGTCCAATTTATGTATTTTTGTTTTCATTACATTTTCTTTTGGCTCGTAGTATGATTTTGTCTGTTTTGGCAAAGGTGAATGCGTTATAGGTGTATGGTTTTATTTCTGTGTTCTCTATTCGTTTCTACTGATTATGCGTCTATTTTTATACCAGTATCATACTGATTTGCTAACTCTAAAATTGTAGTATAATTTGAAATAGAGTAAGGTAATACCTCTAGATCTTTTTCCCTAAGGATTGTTTTGGTTATACAGGCTTCATTTTATTCCATATAAATTGAGGATTGTTTTTCCTAATTCTGTGGAATATGGCATGCATATCTTGAGAAGACTTGCATCCACATTGTTAAAATGTCCATGCTTCCCAAATTCATTTGAATTTTTAGAGAAAATAGGAAGAAGGGGAATTGACAACAGTTTTTACATTCAGAATTAATACATTTTTTAAGCAGGGGATATTTGTCACACATTTGTAAAGAACTCTTAGAACTCAGCAACAAAAAGCAAACAACACAATTAGAATATGGCCAAAGAACTTAAATCTCTTCAAACAATATATTCAAATGTTTCACATCACTACTTATTAGGAAATGTAAATCAAAAGTACAATGAAATACCACATTACACTCACTAGGATAGATATAATAATTTAAAAAGCATTGGTGAGTATATGGAGGAATTTGAACTCTTCAATGTTACTGATAGGAAAATAAAACGTGTCAACCACAGAAAAAAACAGTTTAGTGGTTTCTCAGAAAGGTATCTATAGAATTAGCAAAATCTGCAATTTCTCTTCTAGATATATACAAATAATAGTTGAAAATAGATACTCAAAAAAAATTATTTCCATAAACTTGTTCAGAGAGGCATGATTCATAATGGTGTAAACATCTCAAATGTCCATCAACAAATAAATGGATAAACAGATAGTGGGATATTCAGAATATAAAATATTCTTTTGCCAAAAAAAGGAATAAGGTACTGACCCTTGTTACATCATGGATGAACCTTAAAAACATTATGTTAAGTGCAAATCCAGCTATAAAAATTCTGGTCATATAATTATAGATGAATCCATTTATAAGAAATATCTAGATAGATAAATCCACACAGAATATAGAGAATTTATAAACATAATGTGGATTGGTGATTGCCAGGAGTTAGGAGAGAGGAAATGGGGAGAAACTTCTGAACTATAGTTTAGAAAACACTTCAATTATTAATTTAAACAATATGCCTATTTCAACGTTCATCAAGAGAAATCTCATTTAGTCATAAAGAGTCTGTGTTAAGAGTTTTACTATATAAAGCATAAAAGTATACACCGAATACAACTAAAACATAGAGAAATTGAATACTAATTATTTGCTTTTTAAAAATACTGATTTGAATTACACAAAGAAGCTTGTTTTTTTGTATTAGTGTCATCTATTAATGGAATAATAAATACAATATATTTTTAAAGAGTTTTTTGAAGTGTGAGTAGATACATCTTAAATCATCACTTAATATGAGACTTTATTTGTCAAGATTATCACGTTCTCCTGGCTGGTTAGGGTCACAGAGACATTGTACTGGACTGAATGGATATTAATTTTACTCATGCACTTAGGGTAACAAAAACATATCCAAATAAACTTTCTTCTTGTCATTTTACTTCTTTCAATTTTCACTTTATAATCCATTTCTCTGTAAGTCTTTAATCATCTCTTCACTGAAGATTTCTCTTTCATTCTGTTCATGTGTCAGAGGAATTAACAATCCTATTCTCAGCGGTTTCATGTAATCAAAACCTCCTGATTCAAACTCTGTGTGCAATCTGCAGGGAGAAATTATTAAAAGAGCTTTGCAGGTTTGTTTAGTGCTCTGTTCAGAATATGAAAGTGCGGACTTTTTAAATATATTTGAATTGAGATTGTTAATCCATTACCCAGCTGAAACAACTTTTGAAGTAGACTTTTCCTTTATTTACGGCATGAAATACTTAAGGATCAAATTTCTGCTAGAAATAATTCTAAGATGGTGCAATATGGAACAAAATGAAGCCTAGTTTGTAGGTTTCAGATTCGTAAGCTCATTATTTTTTTAAACCCTTAGACCAAACTACACCTTCAGTCAGTGATTTGTTAAAGGCCTTCTGAAAGGTTTTCTAGTAGAAATGAGGTCATGTAGGCAACAGTTCACATTATGTGTGTGTGTGTGAGAGAGAGAGAGAGAGAAAGAGAGAGAGATTGTATGTAGATGGCTCCAGATGACAAAGTTATCCTAAAAAAGTTTTCGTGAAAGAAATGACTTCATTTGACTCCTTTCAAAGATTGTCAGATGATGAAGCAGAGACAGCTAACACATATTCCCTTTTTTTATTATTAAATTATAGCTGTGTACATTAATGCGATCATGGGGCACCATACACTGGTTTTATAGACTGTTTGACACATTTTCATCACTCTGGCATTTTCCTGGCATTTTCTTAGTTATTGTGTTAAGACATGTATATTCTACATTTACTAAGTTTCGCATGAGCCCTTGTAAGATGCACCGCAGGTGTGATCCCACCTATCCCCCTCCCTCCGCTCCCCTCCCCCCTCTCTCCCTCCCTCTCCCCCTTCCCCATATTCTTAGGCTGCTCTTATCCTCCTCTGAAGTCACTGAAGTTACTGTGTTTTGCTCAGACCACGGCTTGGAGCCTAAGGAGCCTGTGGGGGGGACCAGGCGGAGATAAAGGGCAATATTTTCAGACCACAAGTTCCAGGCCGAGGAAATGCTAAAAACAAACTAAAGAGTCTTTTAAGTGGACAGTCTTCAGGGTGGGAAAGAGCACATTTGAAGGGTGCGATTTCATTACTACCACTTGGGCTTGCTTCATTTTCTCTGACATTTTCCCACAGTCTGCAGTGACATCTGGTTGCTGCCCTGGTAATAACGGCTCCTGAACTGATCAGTGAAACTGCCAGAGCCGGGCATTGCTTTCACTCACTGTCAGGTAACCCAGCGGGGGTCAGGTGGACCTCAGGAGAGTGCTGTCATTACAATTATTATTATCATCACTTTACCCTAAAAGTCCTTTCCTTCAAATGCCAGGCACAGGAAACAAAAGCTGAATGTCATGGTTAGCAGAATAATGTGGAGGCTTTATGCACGTATGTAGGCATGTAGGTGTACATTTAAACTTTGTTTAAGCATTTTCATTTCTGACATAATGCTTTCTGAATTATCTGTTCTTACCCCATTTTAGTATTTATTATGGGGACATTTGGCAATCAGAAAGAGATCATTCCAAATCCCACCACCCAGAGATAGTACTCTTAACAGTTTTTCTTTTATTCCTAGCCTTTAAAAGCTTTTAATCAAATATTATTTTTAACTTAGATTTTTTTCTTTATTTAAAGGAATATAGTTAGAACATTTGTATTATGCAGATTACTTAATATATTTCATAAAGGGTGAGAATTTTTGAAGCTATCAAATGGGGTACTAATTATAATATTATCAGGAGGATTTCTTAATTCTGCATTTTTACCTATAAGGCAGTCTTCTAGCACTGATGGCAATTCTCCCTTGCTTTGCAGTTTGTATGCTGTTTCAGGTAGCTAAGATAAAATGTTCATCTTTCTTGTCCCTTCCTTATGATAATGCCCCATAAGACAATAATAACCCTCATATTGCTACATAAATGCCACACTGAAGCAGCCTTTAAACAGCCTCACTCCCTCAACACCTGCCGGCCATTCTATTTCCATTTCTTGCTTCCCTCCCATAACATGACAATATTCTTTAAGTGTGGAAAGAATGTGTTAGTGTTTATAAACAACTTGAGAAGCTTATAAATAAGATGCTTATTCCATTTTTGGTAATAAGACCTCGACATGCTTATAGAAAAAAATTTTTAAAGACACCAGAAATCGCCAAGCTGATGATGGAAAGGGTCCCTGTGTGAACACCAAGCTGGTCTTAACAGGCCTCATGCTTGTGGCTTGATGTAATTTCCACACTGACGCTTTCAATTCAGTGACCAGCCATGGATTAAGCTGGGCAGATCCCAATGACTGGTGGGTTAAGGACTCCTTCAGAGACACTAGACCTAAGGACATTCCTCAGGAATGATCATCATTCTAAACACATCAGATCCACTCTTCCCTGAAGGTCCAGCATCTTCAGTTTTCTCTTCCTGAAACACACTTTTCTCAGAGATTCACCTGGCTACACCTTCACTCCTTCAGTTCTCTATTCAACTTTCATCTTCTCAACAAGTCCTTCCCAGAACCCCAATGTAACATTGTAACCCCATTCTGCTCTGTGACATCCTATCAACCATCCTTATTATATGTTTCTCTTAATCAGTTAAATCTTTTTAGTCCTTACTATAATTAATTATCATATTTTTCTCAGAAATATCTCTTACAGAGAAGATTTCTGCCTGTTTTTTTCAGTGCTAGGTAACCAAAGTGTAGAAAAGTTTCTGACAAATATTAGCGTAATAGCCACTTAGTTAATAGTTTTATAATATCAGTTAATAGTTTTATATTACCACAAAAGTGGACAGTAAAAACTTTCCTTTTTATTTCTTTAGAATTGAGATTAGCCAAATAATTAGCAGTACCAATTGTCATATACTCTTTTATAAGTCTTATAAAAAGTCCCAAAGTGAAGATGATGGTGTGGGTGTGGAGAGGAGGGAACACTTATTCACTGATGGTGGGACTGCAAACTAGTATAGTACTTTTGGAAAGAATTATGGAGAATCTTCAAAGAGATAAAGGTACACCTTCCATTTGATCCCACGATCCCATTACAAGGTAACTACCCAGAAGAAAAAAAAAAAACACCATTTCACCATAAGGACATTTGGACTCGAATGTTTTTGTAGCTCAATTCATAATTGCCAAGATGCGGAAACAGCCTAAGTACCCACCAACTCACAAATGAAAAAATAAACTATGGTATATGTATACCATGACATGCTATTCAGCCATAAAGGAAGATGGAGACTGTATCTTTTGGGTTTACCTGGATGGATTTGGAGGACATCCTCCTAAGTAAAGTATGAAAATGGAAAAGCCAGCATCCCGTGTACATAATATTAATATGAAAGTAGATGAACGACTATAAGCGCACACGAGAGAAAAACACAATTCAATTCAAGTGGGTGGAAGGGAGGGGGAAAGAGAAGAGGACAGGGAAGGAGGGAGGGGGTATGGAAAGCTCTCACCTGATGGGTGCAACGTGGGGGTATATGGCATACTTCCCAGGTGAAGGGCTCAACTACAACTTTGAATTTTACCTAATAAACACAAACAAAGTTACCTAATCATTTGTACCCATATATTAATGTGAAAGAAAAAAGTTCTAAAAGATTATCTATATTTTGTCATTACCTCTTGAAAACCAAAACTACACACATATCTGGGTTTGGTAGTCCAGAATAACTGGTACTAGGGGTAATGTAAATTTTGTATATTGATTGCATATCCCATCAAATGCACACAACCTACCTGACAAAATTAATTTATTTAATATACCCATTCATTAATTTACTTAGTAGATCCTTTATCCCTGATATAACATACAACAGATGAAAATGAGATTTTGGAGACACTCATTTGATCTGCACTAAATGACATAGATGAGTGTGCCTTCAATCTGTGCTGTTTGTACTGCACCACACTATGTGGAATAATAACTCTATGTGGAAAAGAAGTTTTCTGACTCAGTCACAACTTTGAGAATTGTCTTTGGTAAAACTCTCTAACCTGACTCTACTTAAGTTTCCCCACTGTGGTGTGACATGACATTAGGGTTACAGAAATGTCAGTGTCCAACATAATCTCAGCTTTTCACAATTGCTTTGAAATATTTCTAGGTGTGATGACACTGTCTCAAGAGAGACAGTGTCTTATTTCTATTTCACAAGAAGGGTCCCCAAAGTCACTATTCCATTCCAAAACTGCAAAGAGAAAACAAATATGTTTTCCCGATCTGTATACAATCTTACTGTTCATCCCGGCAGATTTGTAGTGACTTTTTCAAGTGAAAATTGCACATTTGGGGGAGTGTTACTTTTAGAATCATGTATTATAAATGGTTTTATTCTTTTTTTTTTTTTTTTTTTTTTAGGCCGAGTCTCACTTTGTTGCCCTCATTAGAGTGCTATGGCATCATAGCTTACAGCAACCTCAAACCCTTGGGTTCAAGTGAGCAACTTGTCTCAGTTTTACTTTTTCTTTCTTTCTTTTTTCTTTCTTCTTCTTCTTTTTTTTTTTAGAGAGGTGGGGTCTCACTCTTGCTCAGGGTGGTCTCCAACTAGTGAGCTCAAGCAATCCACCCGCCTTGGCTTCCCAGAGTGCTAGGATTACAGGTATGAGGCACAGCATCTAGTCTTATATACGCTTTTGACCTCAGGTAGATGTTCAAAGCCTTTGTGCATTAGTAATAGTCCATGAAGTTAGTGCCTCTCTGGGTAGTAGTAAATAATTCATGCTTTGATTTAATAGTTTTCATTTTCACCATGAATATTCATACATTATATGATGGGGAAACAATGAGAATTGCCTAAACCCCAGAGAAAAGTAGATATGATAATTGTTGGAAAGCAAAGTAAAACATTAATTTCCCAATTATTTAAAAAGATAATGGGGAGGCACCTGTGGCTCAGTGAGTGGGACACCAGCCCCATATACTGAGGGTGGTGGGTTCAAACCTGGCCCTGGCCAAACTGCAACAACAACAACAAAAACTAATAAAAAGATTATGAAATTTATACTTTGATGCAGTCATCAAGACTGTAAATTAGGGCTGGTTGTGGCAGCTCATGCCTGCAACTGCAGTTCCTTGAGAGGTCGGGCAGAAAGACCACTTCATTTCAGGAGATTGAGGTTATAGTCAAATATGATTTCACCACTCAATTCTACCCAGAAATTTAAAATCTATTTGTGATTTGACCAGCATTCAAGGAAAAAGTTTTGATTTATAACTTGGTTAAACAGAAATTAATCAACTACTTACTATTTGCAATGAAACTTGTTAAACACTTAAGAGGAACACACGTAAAAACAAACACCAACTATCCCCACACAGTTTCTGTCTAAGACTACTCATTTACTCAGGTGAGAAGATCACTCAGTAAAACTTAAAAAAGCCAAGGACATATGTGGATTGTAGATTTATTACTATCTAGTTCCAAATAGCCAGTTCATATTAGGCCACATGTACTGTAGTCCTCTTCTTATAGACTTAAGGAATTTCCTCTTTTATTTTCTTTTTTGATTTAAAAAATACTTTGAGTTTTTATCTCTATATTTGCTCCAGCCTCTTCACAATCATAGGGGAAGTCATCACAGACACAAGATTTAAATGACATGGTGAAATATATGCCTTAAAAATCCTTTTGTGAAAGAAACTCAAATGCTATCATTTCTTATCATTCAAAAACTCATGCTAACATTATGCTACTTGGTTTAGTCTTACAAAGTGTATTTCAAAGCTCATGTTGTCACCATTGTTTTCTTTGTATGTATCAAAACTGAAATATTTGTAAAAATAAAAACAAGATGATGCTAATTTAAGCTTATTATTAGATATTATTTTGGGGTCTGCATGAATTATAGAAATAGGCACAGGCCTCTAAATAAATGCTAACTACAATTCTAAAGAATGGCTAAATTTAAACTATGAAGGGTTGAAATAAAATGGAATAAAACATGACTGTGGTGAATTTTAGCCTCTTACAGATATAATGAAAAGGGTATAATTTCCTTTTGTCTAATAGTAGAATTACGAGGCGGAATTAAGTCATTTGAGATAGCAAGAGAATTCTGAATTCTCTAAAAGTAACACAAATCACTGTATCAGGCAGTGTTTATGGAATGACCTTTTGTACTAAGAACCTAAATATAGTATTCCTGTTAAAAAGCATTCATCCAAAACTAATCCAAAAATCTATCTAATGGCACACAAAATGTCTGTGCTTATTCTTCATATTTCACTTGGAAACCCACTTCAGGGAACTTATTTAAACATTAAAATCAGGAAAGACTGAGCAGGAAGCTGTATAAGCACATGTAGAACCCTTTACATTTCTAACTGTGATTTCATTCTTTGTTGAATATTAGAAAGGAAAAAAAAAAAAAACTCTGTGTAACAATTACATACTTTTTGTTTTATTTTATTACCTGAATATGTATAAAACACATTCAAAGTGCCATTTCAAGTACCACTGCAACATCTTGTTAGCCTGCACCATCAATCAGTTCCCCTGAGAAGAAGGCTTTACTCCATTTCAACACGAGTAAATTTGAGATTAGGGATTGGTAGCTGACTCATCTGAAAACATGGCAGGCAAGTAGTTAAGAGAACAGGAGCAGAGCAGAGGTGGAATATGTTGAATAAAAAAACATGAGGATGAATAAATAACTACAAACAAGTCCAGGTTCAAAAATTCTAGTAGTGATCAGTAGTACAGATGGGTGAGAGATCCAGAGGCCATTTGGTATGTCTTACAGAAGTACTAATTGACCATTTGTTGTAAAAAAAAAAAAATCTTAATTGTAATGGTATTTGAAAAACTCCACCTTCAAATGATGTTTGAAAGATATATTTCACCAGTGAAAACAGTTGAGAAATAAGGGGTGCAGGGAAAATTCTATATACCTTTTAGAACTTCCTTGCAATTTCTTAGCATCTAGACATGTCATGGGTAATGATTCGAACGACTACATATCTGGGTTTCTCTATCTCCAACATTCTAGTTCTCCAATTGTGTTTTCTTCACTGAATAATTTGGTTGTTTTTTCCTCAGAAAAATAAATCACTTTTTATAAACGGCTCAAAGCTTGGGCCAAGAATGATGAGAAAGCTCTTTTTCTTCCATCGAGGAAGCTTTGTTTCATTTCTCTTTTCACCTGTGTCACTTGCCTCAGGTCTGTAAAAATGATTCTTTTTCTTTTGTATTTGATGTACTTGAAAAAAAGAAGTCCAACAGAAAGCTTCTAGGATCAGAAAACAGAAATAATATATCTATATGTGCATACATGGATAAATCCAATAAGATCATAAATATTCACACATATAATTTTATTACCATTTTATTTGTATAGTACAAGAAGATTGGAATTTAATGCGATTTAATTACTTCATCTAATTGCTCCTAGTTTGGACATTTACAGCGAAATCAATAAATTCAGGTGATTTTTTTTTTTCTGGATGGCTTTCAACTTGGATAATGAAAAAATAAATCTGGTATAATTTTCATTCGAAGTGTGTTTTATTACAAATTATTTTTTCACAGATGATTTTGAGTTATAAAATGATATGATAGAATCATTATTTTTATTTTATTTTGTCTAGCTTTTAAGAGGTTTGCTTCTCCTTATCTTTTCTATAAAACAGTGGATTTGGGGGTACTTTTTATTTATGGTTCCTAAGAAATCATTAGGGAAAATTCATATGCAAGTAGACCTTATTTGTTATTATGCAACAAATTCTTCTGAATTACCTATATACTCGAGTATAAGCCGAGTTTTTTCTGGCACAAAATTTGTGCTGAGTTCAGGTTTTTCGGCACAAATTTTGTGCCAAAAAAACTCGGCTTATATTCAAGTATATACGGTAAATTCTTTCATTGATTTGTCTTTTAGGCTTAAAGCAAAGCGATACCAATGACACTCTAATAGAATGCAAATTCTCTATTGACAAGGAGTTCTGATTCTGTTCCTAAATTGCAGCTACTAGAATGATCATTTGCACATGAATAACTTATAATAAATATTTGTTATATGTTTGAACCTTTAGAATAACCTACGTAGAGGGAAAATGGTACAAGCCCCAATTTGTTGTTCAATGTTCAATTTTCGAATTTCTTTATTTTCTCTTTGGCGTGTTGCATTTGTATGTATGTGTTTGAAAGTGGATAGGTGTATTGGATTTTTTAAATATCTCCATGCTACTGAAAACAATCTAACATTTGCTGCAATCTTATACCTTCTTTTATAGTCTTCAATATTTTTACCTCTAACAGTAGACTCTTCTTCCATGGAGGTTACTATCTCCCTTCTTGGCTACCAAAATAGTTTCCTGACTCCTTTTTTCTATTTTCAGACTCTTCTGTGTGCCAAATAGCTTTCTAAAATAAATTTCCTCCTTAAAAAAGTTTGTAGTTCTCCAGTGACCACAGTATTATGTCCAAAATGCAGATCCCAACCCAACCTTTCTTTCCAGAGTATCTCCCAGTCTTTCTTGGCCCCCCAGTGAAAGTTAATTAATTTCAGTTTCTGAATTGTTCATGCATATTCTAGTCTTGTTTTATCTGACTACCTGGAATCTTCCTCAATTTGATTACCTAGAGTTTTACTAGGTACCCTTTAAAACCTCAGTTTTAATGCCATCTCATCGGTGAGGTTACCCCCGACTGTCACCCCTTCCAATACTACAAAACGTTTTCCGAAACTCTCTACTAGCAAACCTGATATCATTCCTTCACACATATCCTTGTGCACAGACTCTGAGATAAGTCTCCTGGGCAGTCTTCTGGTGTCTATACCTGGTCTCAGAGCTCATAGATGTTACCTAATTGTGGTATGGATGAAAATATTATTTAACAAATATAAAATATACATGGATAAATTATGGGTTTGCATATTGTATATAAAACATCTACTGAATTTATATAAAAAATAGGCTGAGGCAGGAGGATCACTTGAGCCCAGGAGTTTGAGATTGCAGTAAACTATGATGATACCACTGCGCTCTAGCCTGGGCAACAGAGAAAGACACTATTTCACAAGAAGTAAATAAAATAAATAAATATATTTTATAAAGATATCATGCTAGAATTTAATGTAATTTAATTAATTAATGGAATTGTTTCAAAATAATATATTTACAGTGGAATTGGGGAAAAATATTAGGATGTCTTCTAGATCTTGAAGTTAGCCTTGGTAGTTCATCCATTTGTTTAAATATAGGCACAGAAAGAAGACTAAGAAAAGTCACCTGCTTTGGGGTCGAGGATAAAAATCACATAGTTCAGGACAATTTGTTTTAAAAAATGTATATGATGAGGACTGTATTAACTTCCAAACAGTTTTTAAGACCAAAGCTATTCTGAATTGGTAGCAACACAGGAGAAAATCTATGATTTTAATTTTCCACTTCAAGTGAGAAAATGCTCATGGGTCTATTGTGTATAAGGTAGGGAGATAAGGGAAATAAGTAGGGAAGTAGAGATATCGGCCCTGGGATATTTGTTTTGAGAATTTTATAGTTCTCTAAAATGCCTCCACACACACAGAGCAAGCATACACACACTCTCACAAGGATTAAATAGCTTATCTGAATGAGTGTTTCAGCCAAATGGACTCGAGGGTAGATTAAATATTCAGCTCTATTTTTCTTTCATTTAGAGATAGTAGATGCATCATTAGTTACTATTACCATCTGCTTCTCCTGAAAACAGACTCAGCAAAATCATCTGAGGCCACAGTGGTTCATGGGCTGCTAGCCTCCCCAGATTAAGAGGGAGCATACGCAGGGCATGGCCTGAAAAATATGAGGCAAAATCATTACCTTATCACAACTAGGTTCAGTCTCCTGCATAGACACCTGGAGAGGGGTTAACCACGAGCCATTCACTCACTATAATGGCCATTCCTTGGAAAGCTCAAGATGCTGCAGCCACCCTGATAATTTTCCTGATAGGCAGAAGCAGTCCCTGGCTGAGGAGAAGAAGGAAGTGTTAGAAAGAACAAAATACTGATAAATTCACCTTTGAAGAAATAGTTGACGTCTCTAAAATTACCAGCACATAAACTATTTTCTCTTTAAATGAACTGCCTGACATTTTGCCAAATGACAGTTGTCCTAAAGACTTCTTATTCAGTATGGATAGAAATTTAGTTTTCTGTCCGTCACTGCAGTGATATTTATTTACGGAAAGTGGATGAATTTTCCCAATTTCAATGAATAAATTCTCAGTGGTAAACCTTGTCATGTGTATTTACTGTCCTTGAAAGTTTTCTTTGGAGTTAGGTGTTAACATATTTGGTAAATAATATTAGTTTCCTGTGATTATACTTCAGAGATTATTTAATAATCATATAAATTATCTAAGATAATTAATTTAAAACCTCAGCTCATCCATAAACTGCACAGATAGCACGTTAAATATGCATTCATGTTGAATTCTACATTTGCTCTTGTACCCTTCAATTGCCATATACTTATTGCTTTATAAATAACCAGCTGGTAAGGACCCTGAGTACAAAATCAGACAGCCTGTGACAAGAGGTAAACAGGGGAACTAGTTGTTAAAAATTGCTCAGACACTACAGAATATGTCCCAATGAGATTTCTCAAGTTGAGAATCACACCAGATTATGATTTATTATATTATATTTTGTCATGATTTGTTACACATTATTTTAAATGTACCATTTCAAATCACATATTCCCACAGAATTTTAAAATGACTGTTGATAATCATTGCTTTCAAGAGCCCAAGCCAATAGCATCTAACAGGAATTTGCTGCACAAAGACATTCTAGACCCCAGGGATACAGAATTTTGTACTTATTCACAAGAGTTTGACATTTCAGTGGGCAACTCCAATTTACCTCAGGATTCTAATAAATTATGGAGTACATATTAGAAAAAGGATTAAATCTCTAAATTCAGATAATTCTGAAGAAAATTAATTTGCCCAAATGTCAGCAATGATATGCAAAGCTGATATCTTTCTTTACAGAATGATTATGTGATTGCAACTGGGATTTTGACTGGAATTTTGACTGAAACTTTATTTGATGTAGATAAGTCAGTACTTTCTATTTTAAAAATTGATGATAGAAAGTGTATTATTTTATAACTATGCATACAATATAAAATAATGTGTTACTATGCTTCAAAATTGCTTTTCATGGTAAGATTTCCAAGTAAATTTGAAATCTAAACCTCAAATTCAACAAAATGTCATCACTTGAACTTCAGCAGAAAATAATTGAATTCTTATTGCCAGCTACATTCTTTAAACACTTAAAATCATTCAAGACAAATTAAAAATGTTCAGCTGATCCTGTTCTAAATATCTTCAGTACATTCTAAATAGTGTAATATATGATTCATGTGAAAAGCACTTAGCGAATAGCACCACTGTACAATTCATTCATGAATCAGAAATCACTTGTACCCCCTAAATCTATTGAAATAAAATAAATAAAAGTACATGTTAAGCATTGTATATATTAAAAGTTATATTATTATTTGAGAGCAAATTAGAATTGAAAATAAGATGTGAATAATAATAATCTCATCATTGCGTGCCTCTCTTCTTGTAATTTTTAAGTTAGTAATTTATTACATTTATTTATTTTTTATTAAATCATAACTGTGTACATTGATGCATGTATGGGGCTCAGTATACGTATTTGATATATAATGTGAAATGCTTACTTTGAACCGATTAACACATCCATCAGCTCACTTACTTATTTGTTGTGGTAAGACAATTATACTCTTTCTTAATAATTTGAAATGTACCATTGCATCATTTGGGGAGTGAGGTCCCCCCAAATATTCTCCCTCCTCCTGCCTCCTCCAACCTCCTGTCTCCTCCTCCCTTCTACTTTCCAGGCTATAGTTATGTTTCACCATTCATATGAATGTGTAGATGATTATATGTTGATTTCATAGTAATATTGAGTACATTGGATACTTTTTTTTCCATTCTTGAGATACTCTACAAGAATATGTTCCAGCTCCATCCAGATAAATATGCAAGATGTAAAGTCTCCATCTTTTTAATGGCTGCATTGTATTCTATGGTAAACATATACCACAATTTGTTAATTCATTCATGGGTCGATGGGCACTTGGGCTGTTTCCATGTCTTGGCTATTATGAACTGGGCTGCAATAAACATTCTGATGCAAATGTCTTTGTTGTGAAATGAATTTTGATCATCTGGGTATGCCTAGTAGACGAGTTGCAGGATCAAATGGTAGGTCTACTTTTAGTTTGAGTATTCTCCAAACTTCTTTCCAAAAAGGTTGTGTAGGCTTGCACTTGCACCAGCAGTGAAGAAGTGTTGCCTTCTCTCCACATCCACACCAACGTCTGTAGTTTTGGGATTTTGCTATGTGGGCTAATCTTATTGGAGTTAGATGATATCTCAAAGTGGTTTTGATTTGCATTTCTTTTGTTTTTAGGTTCAGAGACAGTAAACCTGTCTTTTAATAACAGAATATCCTTGAATAAATAATTAAGCAACCCTAAAACCATCAGTTTAAAACAATATTGTTCTACAATTAGCAGATACCTGAGAACATCAATCTTGGGTTTATAAGCCATTTATCATATATCATCTACTGTATATTTTCAAAAAATTGTTTTAATTGGTACCACAATACATTTGAGGCAAATTGAATTTGTTAATGGGTAGTACCACATATGTTTATTAGTCTCATAGTCTTGCTTTTTTGAACTGAAACAAAATGAGGCATATTTTTACAGTTTCATAGGTATAATGATATAAAGTATAAGAAAAGCATCACAATATTCCATAATAGAATATATTCATGTGCTTTTCTTTTTGGGATAAAAGGCTTACAAAAGTCAATATTCAAAATATTCCTATTAGTTATGTGTTTAAAATGGAAAATGGTGGTAGGGAGCATTTAATCCATTTAAGCTACCCTTGTGAGGTAAAAAGGAAAATTGATTTTGGTTTATTTGTCCTTTCCAATAAGCACTAAAAAGTTCTAAGCTATTTAGAACTAAGTTGGAAGCTATTGATATTAGTGGAATCAATGGTGCAGGAGAATACCCTAATGGGTACTGTTGGAACTTCTCATTTTCATTATGCAATTTATTCTTTCAAGAGTTATCTGATGGCATTTTTGTTGGTAAGTATCTTCAAAGCTTTGGTGGTTACAGAATTGGTTTATTGGATGGCTTTTCCCTGTTGTACAACAATTTATGTTTATCTGCAATTTAATTTATTCAAAATACACATAAAAGTTTAGAGAAAGTAAAAACTTTGCATATCCTACACAGTGTTTACATTCCTTCCTACTTAATGCAATGCAGCCAAGCTCCAATGACCATTTTCATTAAAAGTAATTGTAATTAAGAATTTCAGTAGGCTAACTTATGAATGAATCATTCAAATGAGTGGCATATGTGTCAAGTAATATTCAATCTGAACTATCAATGTATTTAGTTGTACCTTTTCTATTTGCATTTTCATTCCCAGTTCTTTAAGATAAATTTAAAAATTGAGCTTTCATAATTCACATACATATACCCCAAACCTGGTCTTTTTGTTTCAAAGACTATATTTTACAAAAGGGATCTATAGGAGGGGTAAACATCCTTTCTACATCAGAGCAGGCAAGGTTTAAATAACAGGAATAGCCAACTGTTTGCAACAACTCCAGGATGAAGGGGCAATGCTGTTCAGAACTACTGCTTTGAACTAAACTCTGTTCCCCCTCTTCTCTTTCTTTCTTTGTATTATTGCTTGTTTGTTTGTTTGTTTCTATCTCCCTAAAGTAGAAAAATAATTTTCTTACCTTAGTCTACTTTCAAAAAGGTCCATGTCCTAAACCACTAAGTAATTGAAGCACATACGGGCCTGGTCTCTTCCTCCTCGAACTAATAATGTTTAATTAATTTAAACACTGATACAGGCTACCTCTCTCAGGGCTGGACACAGACTCCATTTTCTAGGAGGATTCATGCAAGACTCCCTTCACCTAGGGCTGGACATAGACTCCATTTTCTAGCCCTGGGCAGGCTCATAGACCAGCTTGAACACAGACCACATACTCTGGGCCCAAGCAGGCTCACAGAAACGTCTGACCAGTGCTCCACCTAAGCTGTCACTCCCAGAGCAGAGAGCACATCTAAGCAAGACCACATTCCTACACAAGGGCAGTATTAAAATTAACTTCAGCTCACAGGCACAAAGACCAAACAGTTGTGATATATTTTAGACATCATCCTGAACCCCTAAACCAACAGGGAGAGGAAAGCGGCATATAAACCCTTTAACAAAAGGCCCAAAAGGGCTACCTGCTCGGGATTTCCCTCCAGCTATGCCAGAGGCTTTCTCTCTCTTCAAATCTATCAATAAATTCTGTTCTGTCCCTTACCCCTATTGGTCATTCTTCAAATCTCTGAGACCAAGGACCTAGCAGAGAGAGAGATTCTGGTTATAATACTACTTTTCAATTACCTTAAATTATTTAGTTTTTCCCATTTTTCTGGCAAACACACATCTACACATATATAAGCACACAGATACACAGTGATATATGTACGTACACATTGCCTTGTTTAAGACGATCTTTTATCTTAAGTAAATATTTCTGTACACATTCTTGAAAAAAACATATACCTAAACTTTTAAGTTCCAACTTCCTTTGCTTAAGACTACAGTAAACCAATGAAAGTTGGAAACCTTTTCCTGGAAGATATGCATAATTTATTCTTTCGTCCAATCCGCTTTATGTAAAAGCAAATATATACACATAACTATGTATATATTTTAAAATAAATATTAAAAATAACACAATTTTAATATTTTTTAAAGGATTTGGATGAGCCTAGAAACTTAATCAGGTATATTCTTCAAGATAACCTGAGAAAATCAGTGATTATCTTCTTCTTTTTTTTTTTTTTTTTTTGCAGCTTTTGGCCAAGGCTGGGTTTCAACCCACCACCTCCCGTATATGGGGCCAGAACCCTAATCCTTTGAGCTACCAGTGCCTATCTATAGGTATCTTTTGGAGAAGACTAAAAGTTTTAATTTGGTCAATATTTATCTCCCTCGGAACTCTTTTTCTGTAGAAAATGAAGTCTATTGTGTGCCTGTCCTTACATGATACCAAGTAATTCCTTTTATTTAGGAAGTAGGAGTAATTTGGCAGAGTGGAAAGGAACTCAGGGAATCAGAAAACAAGAGTCCTTATGTCAGCTGCCCTGGCTATTACCTCTTGAAATTTGGGACACTCACCTAAGCACTGAGAAATAAAATCATCTAAAGATTAGAAATCATATAGTTCTTCTAAGAATCAAATAAACTCATGTGAAAGTGCCTTGAAAAGTTTTAAATTCACATTAAATTCTCTTACTGCAGTGTTGTTAATATAACCAATCATTTATGGGAAAAAGTAAAAATTTTGACATTTCTAAATTGTCAATATTGGTCTAGAGTTTAAACACAACACAACTTCTAATGTGAGTCAGGTTTAGACGTTGTCCCTCTCTTGCCCTGAGGTTTCTGTATCAAAAACTTCAGGTGTAGGCCAGGTGCCAATATGTTCATTACAATTTACCTGGTTTAAATTGGGAAGAACATGAAATGAAAGTCATATTTCTAAAAAGCGTGTAAGCCAGTCATGGATTTGTATAACCTCTCCAAGAGCCCCAAGCACAGCCTGGAGGGAAGTTTGGTTACCAGATGGGATGTCTGTTTGAGTCTGCGAATGCGCTCTACACCTGAGGGATGCCTGACTGGCAGGGGTGTTCTCTCTTTTCTTTCACATAGAAGACCATGGAACAAGGAGCCTTGAAACTCTCTACCTCACCCCTGGGATGTCTCTTAATGAATTGAAAGAGCCTTGGATTTGACAACTTCCAAAAGTCTAAATTAATTCTCTTTTGTAACACAGCTTGGTCTCAATACCAGTTACTAGATGAGGAGGTCTGGCCCATTGATGGGAGTTTAAATTATAACACTATTTTATACCTAGACCTCTTTTGTAGAAATGAGGGGAAGCGGTCAGAGGTACCTTACATGCAAGCTTTTATATACTCAAGGGATAATAACGTAATTCCTGTGTAAAAAAAAAAAAAATAATAAAATCCAACTGGGAAGGAAGGGACTGGAGGGAAAACAGGCTAAGAAATACACAAAATTTTCTCTTAGGTGGTCTGCCAGCACCACCTGTGTATACTCCACACGGGAAAAACTCATTAGGTGGAGAGAAGGAGAAACCAAATTGAATCACCTCCTATCAGCTTATAGTACAGGAGAGAATACAGCCCACCCCCGGGTCTCCCCCTGAGACCCAGGTTTCGAGGCTTTAACCTACTCCTCTTCTTCTATTTGAGGTAGCCTCCCATTACAGACAGCAGTTTAGAAGGGTATATAATCCTTTCAGCATAGAAAACTTAAAAACTTAGAATGTAGTGAATTTTTCAATAGATCCTGGGGATTTTATAGAGAAGTTTCAACAGTTGAGTAACATTTTTGATTTGATGTCAAAGGATCTAACGATTTTACTGTTGTATTGTTGTACTGTGGATGAACAGGAGCATATATGCCTACCTGCATGACATAGGGCAGATAAACAATGTGCTACTAATCAGAATTTGGCTGATGGGGCAAATGCAGTTCCAGCCCAAGACCCCAAGTGGAGCTATCAACCTGGGCAAGCAGAAGAGGCTGGCAGAGCAGCTAGGATTAATGCAGACCTGCCCTATAGAAGGCATGAGATAAATACAAATAAAGCCAATACATTTTTCCAAGTTAACTGAGCTAACCAAAAGTAAGGATGAAAACCCAGTCTCCTTTAGGGAAAGACTAGTGGAAGCAGTCCAAAATATACCAACTTGGACTCTGAATCAGGGGAAGGTAGAATTATGGTTAAGATCCATTTTATTAACCAGTCAGTCCCCGAAATCCACAGGAAACTCCAGCATAGACACTGGGACCCCAAAGTGACTAAACAAGCTACTGAACTTGGCCACCTTGGTGTTCAACAACTGCGACTTGAAGTAAGCAAGTAAAGAATATCAAAAGGTCAAATTCTTAGGAGCTATTATTGCAGCCAATCCCTGTGGTCCAGTACAAAACAAGCAAGGGAGACAACTGTCCTCTGGTAGTGGTGTGAAGTCCCCATCTGTGTTTCAACTGTGGCAAACCCGGACATCTGAGAAGACAGTGTCACCAGGAAGGACCTAATATGGATGGCAGAGGAGGTAGGATATTACCCTGGTCCACCTGCTTCTATTGTGGTGCCCCCAGAACACCACACTCATAACTGTCTCAGGAAAGCAGCCAAGAACATGACAGCGAACGAGTGCTCACCTTCAGATTGATGGGAAAAAACCAGACGGCTGTGGGTCACAGTGAAAGTCTTGGGTAAGCTTGCTATTGGACATGGGAGCAGATTTTTCTGTTTTGGAAGCTTGTGGAAATTGCCTGTCCTCCTCCAGCTTTGTTGTTGGCATTTATAGGCAATGCATTCTCAGGTGTTTAACTTCTCCTTTGCTTTGTAGTTAGAACACTGAAGATTCCACTCAATTAATGTGAACTGTATTCCCCCATGGATTCTGAGACTGTCCTAGAATTTTAGAGAATTCTGTGAGTGAACTCAGAGAACTGCACTTGGCTCTTCCGAGTGCCCTTATTCAGTATGAAGATAACCCAATCTGTAGCCCTTCGTATAAATCATCTGTTGAGGATGCTAAACAGGTCTTAAGTTTCCTTAATGAGGAAGGATTTATGGTGTCAAAGGAAAAGGCTCAATTGTGCAAACCTGAAGTTACTTGGGCTTTGTTCTTCCCCCTGGTGAGAGGAGGCTTTCACACAAGACAATCTAAATTATTTGTTCCCTCATTAGCTCCTCTACATAAAACAATTCGGGAGTTCCTGAGAATGATAGGGTACTATTGCGTATGGATTCCTCCATATGCAAAGTTTCTTAAGCCCTTCTATGTTGCTTTAACAGAGGGAGTTTTCGAAGAGCTAACAAGACAAGAAAACAGGAAAAAAACCTTCCAAACCTTGAAAAAGCTCTTTTAAATGCATCTGCCTTGAGAATGCCTGATTTAAAGAAATCTTTCTATATCCTTTCATTGGGCCTACAATTATGATCATCCTTTTCTTAATGTTTGGACCCTCAATATCATTATTATGATTGTGTCTTCCAGGCTCCAACAGTTCCATGTTTAAGGTAATGGTGATACAGGAATTCCAAAAAATACTGGTAATGATGATACAGGAATTCCACAAAATACTGATAAATACTTCTGACCACATAGCCAGAAACTTTTGACCAGCAACACCCCTGTAGAGTAGGGAACCTGAACGGGATCCCTGATAGATGCTAATGCCCCTTTTTGACAGCAGGAAGTAGTTAAGAAGAGTCATTGTCCATTTTCCCTTCAAGATTTCAGGACCATATTCCCTCAGGAGGGAATGAGAAGGGACACTAAGAAAGGGGATTCAAAGGGGGTGGGAGGAAAATCTGGCCTGCAGAACCAGAAAGTCTGGAGGGCTCATAAGAATGTGGATATAAAGATAAACTAACCTATGTAAACAATGACCAATAGCAAGAGGCAATCAATGAGCAATAGAAAAAGGCAATACTGCCCAGAGGAGCAGAGAGGCCAGTGAAAGACTTGCAACCAATTTTAAACAGAATGTTTGTACTACTGCAAACTTTTGTGTCTCTGTCTCTCTCTCATCTTTTCTCCTTCAAGAGAGGGTCCTACTTCCAAATCTGTTTTGAAGTACTCTAAACTTTCCCATTGTTCTTCCTGAATAAAATCTCTTTGTTGCCCTGGAAAAAAATGAGTTTGAGACCAGCCTGAGCAGGAATGACACCCAATTCTACTAAAAATAGAAAAACTAGCCACGCAAACTCCAGCTACTTGGAGGCGTGAGGCAAGAGGATCACTTGAGCCCAAGTTTGAGGTTGCTGTGAGCTATGATGACGCCATGGCACTTTACCCAGCATGACAGAATGAGACTGTGTCTCAGAAAAAAAGGAAAAAGTTAAAAATTAAAAAATAAATAAATAAATAAAAAGCATTTGCATATGTTTGATATTTAAGATAAGAATGCCTAATGTGTTAAAACAAGCTCAACATTTAGCAAGCAAGACATTTGTTACCACAGTTAACATGTATGAATGCTTACCATAAGAAGGCATTATGGTGACTACTTAAGTACACACTTGCATTAAATCTTCATCATATATTTTTGAGGTATATAATATTACATATCAACTCATTTTAATTTTTACATTCACTCAATGAATTTGATAGCAGTATCCGAATTTAATGACCTGAAACATGACTTAAAGTGGTTGAATAACTTTCCCAAGGTTGTATGGCAAAACTAATTAGAGTATAGAAATCTCTGATTCAAAATCCTCTAAAATCTCTAGAACTAAGGCCAGGTCGCACATAAAAAATAAATAACTATAAGTTAGGATAAAGCTGAAAGAAAACCTAGACAGATTTACTTTATTTTCTATAACTTCCATGTGGCAGGTGTCAGTTGACTTTTATCATCCAAGTAAGTATTTTGAGGGGATAGGATGAGAAAAGACAGTTTTGTTTTTTTCTTTTTTTTTTTTAATTGCAGTTTTTGGTCGGGGCTGGGTTTGAACCCACCACCTCCGACATATGGGGCCAGCGCCCTACTCCTTTGAGCCATAGGCACTGCCCCCCAAAAGACAGTTTTTAACCTGTTATCCAGGTCTTCAAAATAGTAATGAAAAAAGGAGTAACATTAGACATGTTGAAATATGTCTTTAAAAATGCCTTAATGAAAATAATTATGTAGCATGTATGATATAAGAAAGAAAATCTAAAATTTGTCTGGTCAACTCTTTCTCAAGTTATTTTCATGCTGATAAATTGTATCATACTCAACTTCTCAACCATAGTGATATTAATGCAAAAAAAAAATTCAAAATTATATGAAAGCAGAGTTACAACTTGTCTTCTACGTCTCCTATAACATTTCCATTTTCTGCATTTTATTCACTTTTGAATCTTAGGGGCTCACAGTCCAGTTGTACATGTAAAACGAGTCAGCATTTGCTGCCAAACCCTATTTAATCTAATCAGAAATCAAATTATCCTGGGAGGCTATATGCCCTTGATCCACTGCCTATATCTTAAAAGGTTTGGGGTTTATTCTATCATCTCTGGAATTCTAAGAACTGGTCCAGAGATTTCAGTCTGTGATAACACTGGATAGGAGGAACATGATGTGGCTGAGATAGCAAATAACTCTCAGGGCTCTTCTAGGTTAACTTTAGAAGTCTGGAGAGCATAAGGAATTTGCTAAAGCCAAACCTACTTCTGTTTCCTCTGTGCCTTTTGAGATGTTCATGACTGACTACCTCATAAATGGAGAATATGGTCACTGGAGGTATTTGGTTGGTACAAAGGTTATATACAACAATTCGCCCAAGGGAAGAGAAGGCTCAAGAAAAGAAATATGTGAAAGGCAGTACAGATTAAATCCTCTTTAACCTTCTCTTTCTTTCCTCTGTGCTAGCCATATTACCTTCCTTTCTGGCCCTTGCACACATCAAGGCCCCTCCTGCCTAGGGGCCTTTGTACTTGCTTTCCTTTCTAAGATGAATCCTTGCCAGAAATACATCTGGCTTGTTCCCACACCTCTCTCAGGTATTCTCCAAGCATTATTTTGAACACTCTATTTCATGTATATCTTACATTATTCCTGTGATTCATATTCTTTTTCATTTGCCTTAATTTGTCCAGCTATTACCATATTATACACTATATATTCTCCTAAGGTATTTTTCTATTACCTGAATTCTACCAGGAGAATCCAAATTCCATCAGGGTGGGAATTTCTTTTTGTTTTTATTTCCTTTTATATTTTAATCACAAAAGGAAGTGCCAGGGACTCCTTAGGATTTCATAAATGCTTATTAAGTTAATGATGTAGCTATTCTAAATATGGAGAAGAGAATTTGAGTAGATCACTACTTTCTTTTCTGAAAGTGTGACACCATATTTAATGAACTGGTTCTCTTTGCTGCATGTCGTATAGAAGTGAAACATGATATTCTATGCTGTTTCTTCCTTCTTACTCTCTTTAGGGTGTACCTGAAATACAGATTTCAAAGTGATAGAAAATTGCAAGTACAATTAAAATATAAGAAATGTTCATAAAAATCATCAAATCATAGAGCATTTAGAAATGACTTTCTAGTGTTCCTCTGTTGTCTACAGTGTTTTAAGGTTTAGTGACACATGTTGGATACGTTCAAGTTGATAAATACTCTGTTTAAGAGTGTTAAACTTAAAAGTCAGTATGCTTGTTTTTTGTTTTTTTTTTTTATGGCTTTTCAACGAATTAACTATCCTCAGGCAAGTCATTTAACTTCTCAGGATTTCAAATGACTCTTGCAGAAAATATAAGAGATGCAGAGAATCATCCTATTTTCTTCCAGTCCACTGTGCTTCAAGTCTATCCAGATGACTTTGAATGACTGTATCTTTAATTCCTAATTATTGAGCAAAAATAATAATAATCTAATTTGAATCATCACAGTTCAGTATACTTTAAATAAATATATACATATACTAATATACAAAATAAAGTATTTACACTGTTCTTGTTATTTGGTTGGTTCAATTTATATCTGCCAATATGGACAGAAACTTTAGGCACTTTTTTAATTATGTTTTCAAAAAGATTTTTCTGTGTAGATTTATCTAACTGATCATGGTAAAATGGAATTCATAATAATACTGTTGTAGTCAATGTGACACTGCTCCTTCAAATTGATCTTAATGTCTTTACCTTTCTAAACATGCTCATAAAATAATCAGGAGGACAAGAAGTCAAAACATACTCTTGAAGAAAAAACAAAACAAAAGGGTAGTAACTAAAACCAGGGACTACTGATCACTAATTATAGAACAAAAATAAAATCACTATTATGTTTACATTACGGCTGACTCACTGATCCAGATGTCAATGAAATGTGTGAGTCAATAACATAGTCTCTGTTTGTTTGTTCTACTGTCTGCGGCCCAAATTGTCATTTCTAATTCTTCATATGAATTGTATTGGTAATTAATAGCTGTAAAATTTCTCTATCATTTGCACAGATAAATGAATAAATAACAGAGTTAAGGTACATGTTCTGAATTTTTATCAGCTCTTGAACACAGCCTGGAGTTTTATAAAGAATAATGGATGTAGGCCTTTACCTTACAAAGGTAAACAATGCAACCTAATCATATGTACCCTCACATTAATCAAAAATAAGAAAGACACAAAAAAAAAGAATAATGGAAGTGAGCAAATTGAGTCAACCAGGAAGATTAAAGTATATAAAAAAGACTTTCTTATTGAATCCACAGAAAACATCCCAATTAGCACAGCAGAAGAACCAGGAGCTAAAGCTTGAAGGAGAATGAAAAATAAGTTAGTTTCCTTTCTGTAATGTGTAGCAGTCCTATAGCTGTGACCCAATTATGTCACAAAACAAGCCTACTCCCTACAGAGACATCAATTGTGGAGAAAGTGGTCTAGACTCTTAGTAGGTGTTCAAATCACCTGGAGGACTTATTAAAACAGAGATCACTGGGTATTTCTCTGGGGGTTCTGATTCACGAGGTCTAGTATAAGGCCCAAGTACTTGCTTTTCTAGCAAGTTCCTAGTTAATGTTGATGATGCTGATCCAAGGATCAAACTTTGGTTATATACAAATGGAGTTGTGCAATTAGGTCTTTGAAAAGACCTTAAAGATAATAAATAGATTTCTCCAATTCAGATTTAATCATCCCTAATGGGTAAATTCATCATTAAATTTGAGCAATTACTATGTATTAGACATTGAGGTAGATGCAGGCATATGCTGGTTAGACAATCTCCCTCGAGAGGTTCATGCTACTGAGTCTGAAAGACACATGACAAAATAATTATTGTGCAGTGTTTTCATAAGAGAATGAACAGTTTAGACAGATGATCTGCTGAAAACTATTGAAAACTATTGAAAATAAAAACATGACCAGGCTTGAATTTTTAAATTTATTACTTTGACTTGATAAAAAAAAAAAAAAGGAAGTAAGCTACTAAGTGATACAGTAACACAACTCAAAGATGGTGACAGCTCTTAAAATCTTTCAGCTTTTCAATTTTGCTTTTAACATGATATTTAAATGCTTTAACATAGTGAAATATAGTTCTGATTAACTGGGGCACCGACTGAATTTGTCGTGCTCATCTCCTTGTTTTTTTTTTTATCAGCCATATCTTCCACTTAATTGCCAACGCAGCACTCAAAACTGTCATCCTGCTGAATCCCCTTCAGTTCCTCAGACTCAAAAATAGTTCCTCTCACCCCTAAACTTTTATATATTCTTTATATTCCAGGACAACTATTTGCCACTTCCTCACCTTCCCTAACTACTTATATTTTTACCTCAGCTGATGTGCCTTTTCTTTGCAGATAAATTCCCTTCTCTGTGCTCAATGTCTCCCCACCCTATCCGCTGTTTCTTATCTTTGCTCATTTCTCCAGATGCCACTAGAGAAGCAGCCACTTGAGGGGAAAGACTAAGATCTTTGTCAGTGAGTTACCCGGAAATCCCAGCTCAAAACAATTACACAATAAATAGGTGCAGTTTTAATAAAGGAAGGAGTCTACAAAGGAGACCCCAAAAAAGGACTACATAGAGATGTAAGAAAGAAGCAATAGATTTTAATATGATCTCTAAAACTCGGAATATGATCTCTAAAACTTGGATGAGAAAGTCAGTAGGTCCAGAAAATTATTGACTAAAATTTATTTATTGGCTTTAGCTAAAAATGTTCTTGGTGACCCTACAACGATATGAGTAGGGTAATAAAGACGAAGATGGGAACTGGAGGTTCCTACACATTTTTTTTTTTACAATATTGAATTTAATCTTTACAACATAATATTAAACCATTAGTGTCATTTTATCGGTACAGTAACTGAAGTAGAGTAAAGTGACTAAGTAGAGTAATTGAAGTAGAGTAACTAAAGTATTAAGTTCCTGGATGAAGGCTGCAAAGGTAAAAAAAATGGCAGAGTTCATACCAGAATGTCTGGATCCAAGGAGCAAGCTTCAATACAATGATCTTTCCTTCTAGCAGGTATGTTGATTAAACAAATAAATGAAAGAAAGGAAAAAAACAAGTACTCAAATTGGGCATGAGATGCATCATGCTTTGTGGTGTCTACTGGACCCTATTACTGGTTTTCTTCTGCTTTTTGAAAGCATTGAGATTTAAATTATCCATTCAAATATAATTTGCCAGCTCAGTGCCTGTACCTCAGCAGCTAGGGTTCTGGCCACATACACCAGGGCTGGTGGATTCGAACCCAGGCCAGGACTGCCAAATAACAATAATAACTACAACAACAAAAAAATTAGATGGGTGTTGTAGTGGGCACCTATAGTCCCACCTACTTGGGAGGCTGAGGCAAGAGAATGGCTTAATCCCAAGAGTTTGAGGTTGCTGTGAGCTGTGATGCCACAGCACTCTACTAAGGATGACCTAGTGAGATTCTGTCTCAAAAACAAAGGAACAAAAAAATACATAATTTGCATTTTAATACTAATTTTTATTTAAATGAATTTAGTATAGCATTTTTTGGCTGTTAACATAATATTATCAACTGCAATCCATCTGTCCACACCCTGATATCACGTGCAATCCACTGGGTATGCTTTCCTTTGTCAGCATCACCATTGATTACATTTGGCAATGACAATGAGCTCAAAGATGAAAACTGACTCATGTTTGATGTCTGGATTCATATTTTGCTTTATTATAAAAAGGGAGATATTGCTTGTCTGGATCAGTTCAACATACTTATTAGGAGGGCTAGAGTTTAAATTATTAAGTTATTTCATCTCAGATTTGGAATAAAGTATAATATACATTAGACAACATTTGCGATGTTAGCGAGATTGCAGAGCCACTTGATAGAATAAGTGTAAGTAAATAGACTTCCACTTTTTAAAAATAAAATGGCTTTTGTGGGTGTTAGAAAATGAAGCTATTCCTGCCATTTTTTCATGTTATTTACCAAACAAAATAATCAAGCCAAAAAAAAATCTAAACTTAGAATGATCCATCTTTGACAGTGATTCCAGACAATTGTCAATCCTATTTATACTAGGGAGTGTTCAAGAAGAAGTTGGGGAAAATGTGAAGATGAGCATGAAGGCTTTTTGCTATATTGATCTTTCAGCTAGAGGTCCAAGAATAATAGAAAAAGGAGATGAGTTTAAAAATAGTCTAAAGGTAGGTAGCAATCGTTGAGAATAATATACGAAATCATTTGAAAACCTACTGACTGTAGGTGAAGATTTGGACACAGTGACCACAACACAACAGATGCCAATGATATTAGGACTCTGGAGGCAGAGGTTGCAGCCCACGGAGCTCTGGAAGATGAAAGGTTTGCTCTAATCCCCCTCATGAAAGCAGACTTTCTAGAAAAGAGGTCTTAGTCCTGGGAACATGAAACTTACAAAGAAAGGTTGTTATTTTCTTTTACTTTTCTCTACACCATCCTTCCCACTGTACTCTGAAGACAGATAAGATCTTTGAGAGTGTAGTGGGAAAATGGATAATGTCTGGTGTGATACAGAGCAGAAAAGTGATAAAAATGAATTAATAGGTCCTATTTACATTAAAAAAGTGACATTTTTGCAAAGGTAGGTTCCATTGTGCCCATCATTTAATGAGCAATTGAGACTTTGCTTAAAATAATAATAAGGCTGTTAAGACAGGGAATTGCTAGAAATAGTATATTTCAGCATCTGTTTTCAATAATCCTTTCTAAATATACTTTTCTATAGCTTTCTACATAAGCTATTTTCAGTCGTACCCTTGCGCCATTTACTACCTCTCAAATAAAATCTGGCACATCATCTGCATAAACTTCTTCTTATATATTTAATAGTACTTCTTTCAAATCAAGCCCTAATGTTCCAAGATGTCTTCTGATATTACAAAGCCTTTTTTTTTCTTTTCTCTAAGATCTATGCTATTCACTGCAGGAATCAGTTATTAGGCACCCAGAACATAAGACTAATGTTATGACTTGCCTCTCAATGTACATTCCCCACGTTCCAATGAGAAAACCTTAACCCCAACTTCATTAGTTGGTTAGCAACTTAGAATTGAATCAAAGAATAATATATTATGATTGTCTTCCTTTTAATCTGATTTCAGGGAATGCTTCTTCACTTTATTTTTTTATATTGCCTCCTATAAAAACTGGGTTTCAGTTCTAAGTTTAGTGCTAATATCTAGCAGCCTAAAGAACATTACCTTGAGGATAGAACATCACCTTAAACTCAGCTCCTTTAAATCCAGCTCTGCGTTCAATTTCCAAATTGACTTTCTTCTTAAAAGTACTTATCTCAGTAGCTATGGTGCTGTCATTTAGTCTTTGACTCATTTTTTTCTTTGGTGGAAGTAAATGCTCGTCACGTTTTCTAGATACTCAATATTTATATTTCTTTATTTTATTTTTAAGGTATTTTTACAGAGATCATCAGAAATCAGACAATCAAAACCATAGATTGGTTTTGTCTGTGTTTATACCTTATATAATTACAATTATACCATATGTAATGTTTTATTTTTCTGGCTTGTAATATCAGTCCCCATCATTGTGGAAAGCAACAGAAACTCGAATTTCATTTTTTATTATGTATTCCTTCTTTTAAAAAAGTATTTCTAGATTCAATTACTCATATCCTAATTAGGATTTTTTACATCATGTTAGGAGAAAATTTCATCTATGATTTTTCCTTATTGTAATGCTCTTGTCAGGTTTTATTATTAGTTATGCTGGCTTCATAAAAGAAGTTGAAAAGTATGTCACTTTTTTCATACCCTAGGAGAATTAGTATTTTTTTTATGGTATTCTATATTAAATTGTTGGTCAAATTTGTCAGTGAAGCCAGATGATTATGAAGTTTTACTTGTGAAATGGTTTTTAATTAAAAATTTCTATTTCTTTTGTAGATTTAAGACTAAACAGGTGCTTTAAATATTTTTGTCTTGTTTTGAATAAGTTGAACTAAGAATGTTTTTCATTAATTTCTGGTATTAATTTGCTCATTATGTCTCCTTATTGTATTTTTAACATCTAGATTATGTGCAGTAATGTCTTTGTTTCTTATTCCTAATATTTATTTCATATCTGTTCCTTTTATTCTTGGTCAGTATTGACAGCATCTTATACATTTATTAGCTTTTCAAAGAAGCAACTTGGTTCTTTCTACTTTTCTTTATCAGTTACTATTATAAACTTTATTTATGTTCCTATTTAATTCTCTGTGTGTATACTTTTTATTTTAAAATAATTATAGATTGACATGCAGCTTTGGGACTTACTACTACTCTTCACTTCTGTTGGTTCCCCCCAGTGATAACATCTTACGTAACAATAGTAAAATATCACAATTAGGAAATGAACTTTTGTAAAGCCTAACAACTTCATCACATTTGCATGCATTCATTTGTATGTGTCTGCATTTTATTTCTATGCAAATTCATTTTGTGTATAATCTATGTAACTACCACCCAACTCATGATAAAGAACTGTGCAATTACCACAGGGAGCACTTTGGGTACCCACATCAATCTGTCCCCCCATCCTTCAGTCCTCGATTCCTGTCAAGCACTAGTCTTCTCAGCATCTCTATAATTTCATCAGTTTAGGAACATTATACAAACACAATCACATAGTATATAACCTTTTAAAATAGGCCTTTCACTCAGCATAATGCCTTTGAGATTCACCAAGTCATTATTCCTCTTATCTGTATTCTAAATAGTGCTCCATAGTATGCACAAATAAGAGTTGTTTAATCATTCACCAAGTAAAGACATTTGGGTTTTTTCCAGTTTGGAGCTTTTAAAATAAAATCCCAATGTCCGGGTGGGCATGGTGGCTCATACCTATAATCTTAGCACTCTGGGAAGGCAAAATGGGTGGATTGCTTGAGCTCAACAGTTTGAGACCAGCCTTAGTCTAAAAATAGAAAAACTAGCCAGGAATTGTGGCAGGCACTTGTAGTCCTAGCAACTCCAGAAGCTAAGGCAAGAGGATCTCTTGAAGCCCAACAGATTGAGTTTGTTGTAGCTATGACATCACAGCACTCTATGCAGGGCCAAAGTAAGACTGTTGATGGAATTGATAGAATTTTTTTTTTTTTTTTTTTTTTGCAGTTTTTGGCGGGGGCTGGATTTGAACTCACCACCTCTGGCATATGGGGCTGGCGCCCTACCCCTTTGAGCCACAGGCACCACCCTGTTGATGGAATTTCTTTCTGTAGTAGATCCTTGGTCTCAAAGATTCAAAGAATGAACCCATGGACCACACATATGAGTGATAAAATAGGATTTATTAGATAGAAATGAATAGCGAAGGAATGAAAGGCACCAGAGCCTCTGGCACAGTGGGTAGACCTAACAGGAAAGTTCCCAGCAAGTCTTTGGTCTAGAGAGTTATATATGCTGGTTTGTAAACAGGGAAGTCTTGAGAATTGGCAGACAGAAGATACCGTTTCAGTGTGGACTAAGTGATTATCAAATGAGTGTATTAACAAATGAAAGCAGTCCCTCCAGCTCCCTGCAAAGAGGCAAGGAGTCCACCCAGGAAGATGCCCAGCTTACATGAAATACTGCCAAACCTGCTTTTCTCCTGTTTTGCTTGTATTCAGAGAGTGTAGTTTGGCGAAAAAGCAGTCTGCTCAGGCCTAGAAAACAGGGGTCTTTGTCCAACCCTGAATGGGGGAACCTCATATCAAGACTCTGCCTCAAAAATAAAATAAAATAAGCCAAAAGAACATTTGTGTGTATATTTTTAAGTAAACATAAGTTTTCATTTTCCTAAAAAATGCCTGTTATGGACCGAATGTTTGCATTTCCTCAAATACATATGTCAAAGCCCTAAACTGCATGTGATGGTATTAGGAGGGAGGGTCGTTTGGGAGGTAATTAGGATTAGATGACATCATGAAGTTTAAGCCTTCATGATAAACTCAGTGCCCTTATATGAAGTGACATCAGAGACTTGCTCTCTCTCTCTCTCTTTCTCTCTCTCGCTGCTATGTGAAGACATAACATGAAGGTGGTCATCTGCAGGCCAGAAAGAAAGCTCCAGCAAGGAACTGGATCTGTTGGCACCTGTATTCTGGACTGTTTAGCCTCCAGAACAGTAAGAAGTCAATCCTGTCATTTAAGCCACCCAGCAGTGTTTGTGATGGCAGCCTGAGCTGATGAAGGGAATGCCCAAGAGTGCAATTTCTGGGTCAGATGGTAAATGTATGTAAAAAGCCCCGACCTAAATCTCACACCATCTATATAAATGTGCTCAAACTTGATCATAGACTTAAATAAAAAAAAAATCTAAGTACATAACTATTTTTATTATTTCAGGTTAATTTGAGGGTACAAAGAATCATATTACAATATTTGCATTTGTCAGGTGGAGTCCCTCTTATAACTGTGAACTACCCCAAAGAGGCACGCCATACATTTTGTCATTGTGCCCATTGAGTGGAAGTACACCCATCCTCCTCCCTCATCCCCTCTCCTCGCTCCCTTGTTCCCCTGTCCCCAAAGTATATAACTTTCTGGAAAAAAATAGAGAGAAATCTTTGAAAACTAAGGCTCATTGAAGATATTTTGAGCTTAACATCAACAGTATAATTCAGACAATGAAAAAATAAACTGTGCCTCATCAAAATTAAAAACATTTGCTCTGATAGAAACCTCATTAAGAAGATAAAACAATAGATACAGAGTAAAAGAAAATATTTACAAGCTACATGACTGATAAGACTATACTTAGAACTTAAAAAGAACTCTCAAAACTCAAGAATAAAGAAACAAGCCAATTAGAAAATAGAAAATTTCATGAGTAAACATTTAATAAAGAAGCTATACAAATGTTAAAAAAGAAGATATTATTCTATACCATTCACCATTAGGGAAATGAAAATCAAACCACTACTAGGTAATACTCCATACCTATCAGAATGACAAAAATAAAAAATAGTGACAAAGAAATAGTGCAAAGAAATGGAATTGTTCATACACTCAGACTGGAAATACAAAATGGCAAAGCCCACCTGAAAACCTTTCTGTAGTTTATTGTGTATTTTAAACAATATGAGATATTAATATCATTCTTCAAAACTCAATATTTACTTAAAATTCATTTATATTTATTCTCCCATTTTCTTTCAATTACTTTATTATTACAAATTTTGCTTTTTCTATAGGGTGATTTTTTTCTGTGCCAGGAGACCTTCATTTAGTAATTCCCTTAGTGCCCATCAGCTGATGAAAGATTCTATTATACTTTTAATTTAGTTTCTTAAAATATACTTCATATGTCTTATTTTCGGAAGCTATTTTTGAAGGATATAAAATTCTGCATAGAAGAGTTATTTTCCTTTAGTACTTAAAGATATCTAATCTGCTTCTTAAGATAATTCACTACAACAATTTTGGAAAATTCTCAGCCATTATCTCCTTAAATATTATCTGCTTCTTCCTTACCCCCTCCTTCTAAGACTCCACTTACACAAATATTAAACATAATATTCTTACCCATATGCTGCAAATACTCTGTTTACTGTTATACATCTCTTTCTCTATGTTTGGTCTATTTCATTTTTACATATTTATACTATGTCTAATCCATTTATCCTGTTCTTATTTTAATTATTGTATTTTTAATGTCTACTTTTTCTTTTGGTATTTTTAATGTTTCATTTTGTTTTCTAATTTTCTGTCTTGTGATTTAATTCTTTGAGCATTTTATTTAAAATTCTCAGACAAACTTCAATATCTTGCCCTTGTCCAGGTCCATTTTCATCATATGAACTTTCTATTTTTGTCAAAGCTTAGTTTACTTTTCTGTACTCCTCAAAAAAACTTGAGCTAAACCCAAACATATAGTAGGGGCTCAGTAAATGCTTGCTGATTTAAAAAAAGAGAGAGAGAGAGAGTTAAAAGAACTAGTTAAGGAAATTCTCTTAAGTGATTATCAATATTCTAGAAGTGAGGTATTAAAATTAAATTTTTTGATTGCTCAATTATAACCTTACGAACAGTAGAAAAGTGAATATCACAAATGAGTAAACAGTGTTGAATAGAGAGACAAAGGATTCATTAAGGAAAATAATTAAAGATCACAGAACTGTTCTGTCTTGTAAAAGTGTTTGGGATTAGTGGCAAACATTTAAATAGACAGAGTATTAAGGTGGTAAGAACAATGCAAGGTAATTTAGAACATATAAAAGGACCATGAACCTTATGATTCAAAAGGAAAATTCTGATGAGATAAATAGACTTATAGAAGGCGTACAAAGAGCAGAATGGAGGAGCAAAAATTGTACAACGAATACAAGGGCACAATGAAGGTCAAGTGCCGAAACAACATTTTCCCCTTAGATGCTCTATGATGTGAAAGCAGATCAAACAGCAACAAGAGCATCAATGTAGCCTAAAGGCAAAAGAGCTAATTAGAAATAAAGCAATGGAAAAGTCATAAATATTGTAATAGGCATATTTGTTTCATGTTATTAAAATGATAGTCAAAGAACAATGAGAAAATACTTCAACGTTCTCCTACTAACAAAAAACTGTGTGATTTTTTTTGTGCCTCACCAAAAAAAACACCAAAGAAAATATGCAAATGAGGATAAATGTTTCTGGGAAAAAGATATATTTTCTTAATTTAACAAAAAAGGAAAGTTTAAAAATTTCAACATTGAGGATTTAAAGTTAAAAGTATAGGATATATGTGTGTACATATATACACATACACATAACTTAATATAGGAGGACATCAACTATCAGTGACTCTCAAAAATATTAAAAACATCTTTCCAATAACAATATATTACTACATCAACACTATTTATAGGTAAATTTTTTAATAATTATTTTAAATTATTTTTCCACTAAAAGACTTTTTAAGCCCACAGTAATTTTCCTTGCTATTTAAAACATACAACTTTGTTGCATACATACACACATATCCTAGTAAACACTCATTATTATTGCACAAATGCAGCATATAGTCTAATAGAGCCAAAGTTGTTATAGCCACCTTACCTGTAGTAGCTTCAACTTTTTAAAATGGCACTCTATAGTTGTCCACTAGATGTCTCACTCAAGATAAGGGTCCCCCTCTAAAAACACCAACTCCCCTTCATCTTTAAAAAAAGGAAACAAAGTAAACTCTTTTACTCTTGGCTCATTTGTCTTCTTTGACAGATAACATCTTTGTGTAAATATGATTTTATCCTACAGTGAATTTTCAGATGAACGTTTCTTGTATATAAAGTAAAAAACATATAAAAGCCTAGGATTAAAAATAATTTTGCTTTTATATGAAGTACATGAAATGTTATAGAAAAAAATAAACTCTTAATGAGGGCAAAAGTTCTATAAATGATAGAATTATTTGAAATATGATTTTTAATTTACAGCTGTTCTTATTCAATTACTATAAATCACTTTTTTTTATTGTTTGGGGTCCATTGAGTGTACAAAGAATTAGGTTACTCTGGTTGCATTTATTAAGTAAAATCTCTCTTGTAATTGTGTCCCAGCCCCCAGGAGGTGTGCCATAACCATAATCCCCATCCCCCCTTCCCTCTCCCTATTCCTCCCCTACCTCCCACCTTATATTAGATCATCTATTGCCTTCATATTAGAATTGAGTACATTGGATTCTTCTCCATTCTTATGATACTTTACTAAGAAGAATGTATTCCAACTCAAACCAGATTAATACAAAAATGTAAAGTCTCCATCTTTTTTAATGGATGAATAGTATTCCATGTTATACATTTACCACAGCTTGTTAATCCATTCCTGGGTTGGTGGGCATTTAGGTTATTTCCACATTTTGGATTGTAATTAAGCTGTGATAAACAGGGTACTGGAAATGTCCTTAAGATAAAATGATTTCTTTTTTCTTCTGGGTAGTAATGGGATTGCAGAATCAAATGGGAGGTGCAATTTGAGTTCTTTGAGGATTCTCCATACTTCCTTCCAAAAAGGTTGTATTAGCTTGCAGTCCCTCCAGCAGTGTTCCCTTCTTTCCACACTCATGTCAGCATCTGCAGCTTAGAGACTGTGATGTGGGCTATTCTCACTGGCGTCAGGAGATACCCCAGGTTGGTTTTGATTTGCATTTCTCTGATGATCAGGGGTAACGAGCATTTTTTCATATGTCCATCTTCGTCAGAATGGTTTCATTCATATCACTTGCCCAGAGGTAGATGGGATTGTTCACTCTATTTTTGTTGATTAATTTGAGTTCCCTATAGATTCAAGTTATCAATCCTTTGTCAGATTCATACCCTGTAGAAATCACTTTAAAAAAAAAAAATCAAACTTGCCAGTTGTTTTCTATGGATGAACATGTCGTATGACTCAAAATTGCATAATTTTGCAATTTGAACTAATTTTTGTTTTTAAAAAGAGATAATCCTAACATAGGTGTTTTATATTATAAAGAGATTACATCATTAGTATGGGTTTGTACTCTTTTTATCTAAAATATACTTATAAAATTCTGTCTCTCACATTGTACAAGGTCTTAACTTTCTGGTTTCACAGTAGAGCTTTTTACTCATACTGGAAAAAGTGGGAGCTTGCTTATCTGGCATGTTGGTGTGCAACATGGCAGATATAGAGATTAAGAGATGGTGAACCATGCTTACTTTGTGCTCTTTAAACCAAAATTGCATATTACTTTTTTCAATTGTAGCTTTTGAAAAGCATTCTTAATGTTAACTAGCCCTAGAATATACTAGATTGATAAATTTGTCACTATTACTCAATAAATATCACTGTGAAAAAATAAATCCTTTGCTTAGAGAGATATTTTATTTCTGCATTTCTTAATTTCTTTTATGTCTCAACAACAAGTCATTTTTAAACTGAAACACATTCTCCCAAAATATGGTGCAATAAATAGGTTAAATTTGATAATACATGTATTAATTCTTCATTTCACTAGAGTATTAAGAAAAGTGAGTGCTACATTGTGTGAAATGATACTCCAGAGCCCAAGTTAGTCCTCCACATCCCACATTTCTTAGCTCAAGAAAAATCCTGGTGCATAATTAATTATAGCTGTTCAAGGTCCAATTTTCACTAGGGAAATGGAAGCTGGACAAGCAATGTGATTTACACATAAATTTTGGATACTATATAGTCATTACTTCAGAGATAAAAGAGCTCAAAAAAACAAAAACAAAAAGAACAGGCTATAGTCACTTCCAATCTGGGAAAAGCACTGTGATATATAGGAGACAATAGCTTCATTAAATAAATGAAATTATTTTAGACCAATAGTAAAAATATAATAAAATTAGTGAATAAAAGATAAGAAATAAATACTTCTAAATTAAGGATCCACAATCTAAGGCTTATAGTACCATTTGTAAAACGTTTACCATCCCCAGCACTTTTGAATACTGACGTGGTTTGGCTGCTCCACCACTCCAAATCTCACGTTGAAATTCAGTCCCCTGTATGGGAAGTGGGGCTTGATGGCAGGTGTTTGTGCTGTGAGAGCAGATCCCTCATGAGTGGCTTGATTCCTTCCTCAGGATCATGAGTGAGCACTTGCTTTATTATTTCATAGGAAAGCTGGTTGTTTAACAAAGCGTGATACCGCCTCCTCCTTCTCTTGTTCTTTCTCTCACCATATGACACCTTTGCCCTCCCTTCATCTTCTGCCTTGATTGGAAGCTGCTAAAATTCTCACCAGAACAGATGCTTGCACAATGCTTCCTGTACAGCCTGTAGAACCGTGAGCCAAATATATCCCTTTTCTTTATAAATTTCCCAATCTCAAGTATTCCTTGATAGCAATGCAAAGTGGACTAATACAAATACTAAAATAAATATGCATGTGGGTGTCTTAAGGAATATTCTTTAAAAAGTGCCACGACCAATGAAAATTATTAACAAATTAACTTTTTGGTCTGGAATTGAATGAGTTTCACATAATGCAACTTGGAGGTTGAAGGCTGATGACCATTTTTCTTCCTTTAAAGATATATGATGATTATGTAAAGCATTATGGTGGTAGTTTATCATCATCCTTTACTTGTCCTACACAGTCTGAGAGTCTTTATTTTGACCTCAGTAAGTTATTGATTCTGTACTTTCTAGAAAGTACTATATAATAGTGGAATGGAGGGATTAATTTTAGGAAAGAAGAAAGGAGTATGGTGTCTTTTTTCTTCAGGATCCCTTCCTTTTTAGGGGCCACTATTTCGGTGCTTTGACTGGTTTGGTTTTTGTGTTTTGTCTTAGCTCACCAAAGACTCACTGGCTGCCTGATCCTGTCGGCCACTTAAGAAGATTAATTTGGTGAAGTCATGTACAGAGAATGGGTTAGAAAGAATGCTATTCTTTGTAACCATTTTGTTCACCATGGTGGAATTTTGGATGTCTCAAAGGAAAATATTTTGTACAGACACCTATTCAAAAGCTCTTTGATATTTCAGCATAGGCTATCTAATATATATATATATATATATATATATATATATATATATATATATATATATTATTTTTTTTTTTTTCAGATAGAGCCTCAAGCTGTCGCCCTGGGTAGCATGCTACTAATGTTTCTTCTTCAAATTTATTATTTGTGGCAAGTATGCTTTCACAAACAATTTAAAGTGGCTTACGTGGAAGGTTTTAGAGATAAAATCATTACAACTTAATATAAGAAAGACAAGAGTATAAGAATCATACAAGAAGAAAGAATTACCTTTAAAAACTTTGAGAGCAGCCAACAAAGGAGAATAAAATTTAGCTCTGGGACACCTCACAACTAGGGCAAAATTAAGGCAAAGTAATATAGCTTTTACTTTATGACGCAAGTCAGTACATTTCTAGCCCCAAACTGGCAGAGGAATTTTCACTCAGGGACAAGACATACCTGCAAGGCCAGCAGTAATTAGGAAAGAGGAACCAATATCTCAGCCTCACAAGCTGGGTGGTTCATGTAAAATGGCTACAGACAGCAGAGCCAGAATCCTTAACCCATGGATAACATCACCACAATCCACATATGCAAAGAATGAGTTAGAGTTACTATTATTTTTCTACTATCAGTGAAAAAGAGGAGAGGATGTTATTTGATTAAAGTACTAAAGACCTTATTATTGAAGCATACCATTAAATATATATATTTCTTTTCTTTTCTTTTTCTTTCTTTTTTTTTTTTTTTTTTTTTTGCAGTTTTTGGCCAGGGTTGGCTTTGAACCCACCACCTCCGGAATATTGGGGCTGGCACTTTACTCCTTTGAGCCACAGGCGTCACTCTATATTTCTTTTTTTTTGATTGTTGGGGACTCATTGAGGGTACAAAAAACCAGGTTACACTGATTGCATTTGTTGTAAAGTTCTTCTTATGAAATGAAATTTAAGGTGGCCATTTGAATTTTCTTACTCTTATTTTTTGTTCTATGTGTAATGATTTACTTGTTATTTTAGTATAGATCAGCATTCTTAGGCTTTTCCTATGATTTAATAAATAAAGCAATGTTGTATTTGTGAATTTCAAATTAAGATGTTTCAATAAACATGAGATGCTATTTGAAAGTCTCCAGGAAGATCCCATATTTCCTGAGAATGTATATTGGTATCTTTTATTTTTTTTTCTCAGATTTACAAAATGATATGTTTCATAAATCAAATAACTCAAATGTTCAGGTAACTATTGTCAAGATCAGGCAAACCCAGCCTCTGCTCTTGGCAGAATCAGGGTCTTCAATTGCAAATGTCAACTTTAAATGACCTTGGTAGAAACAACTTTAGCATCACAGTCAAGATTCTTGATTCATAATGGTAGAAGATTAGAAATATTGAATTAATTCAGTAGACAACTCCACCTATTTTTATGAATGGTGCAGTCCTCTACAAGGCAATTTTTCAGTGTTATGTAGACAACTTAAGTTCATGTAAACTAAAATGAAATAAAAAATACCTCATTGGCAGGAAATCAGTTGGACTTACTATGCTGAGAGTAAAAGAAAAGAAAGAATGGAAGAAAAGTTTTAGTAATGGGTATGTGAAACAGAAATGGTCTATTTACTTACATAATTAGAATCCCTCGAAAAGAAAAATAAATTAATGGAACTAAAAGTGTGTTAAAAATTCTAAATACCTACTCATAAATTCTAGATATATTGCTTTTGAAACAGAATAATCCAAAGGGCTTGAAGCTTGTTAAAAGTGCATAACCCCATGTAGTTAGTGTAGAGTTAAGGGTATTGAGAATTTTATTTAGTCCTTATGAATGTCTCCAGAAAAAATGCACATTCATACACGATATCCATAAAATAGCTTAGAATATGCGATTTGAATTGGCTTGAGATTTGTTTAGAAAAGAGAAATACAAATTTATTAAGAGCTTCTTTGTATTTATTTCACAGAACCTCAAAGGAATCATTCTATGAATGTGTGGGCCTATGGCTATGACTCTTTTGTCCTTCATATCTCTCTAGTGATACACAATAGTATAATTTATAGATACTTAAGAAGCTGTGTTTTTAATAATGTTTAGAGAAAAAATTATAGATGTATGATGTAATCATTTTCTTGATATAGTGAAATTATAATAATACCTATTTTAGTTATTTTACATACCTACACATTAATTATGCCAGTGTACTTGCTGTTAATTTTAAATATCAGCCAAAATTATACTTTAGATAATGGTAGATTAATTTATTCACCCTTGATAAAGAGGATTTTTAAAAACCTTTTATAATTAGGAAAATACCTTGACATTCTAATGAAAATATAAAAATAGGCTAGGCTCCCATAGCACATTACAGTGCCAGCCACATGCACCGAGGCTGGCGGGTTCAAACCCAGCCTGGGCTTGCTAAACAACAAAGACAATCACAACAACAACAACAACAACAACAAACATATAGGCAGGCATTGTGGTGGGCGCCTGTAGTCCCAGCTACTTGGGAAGCTGAGGCAAGAGAATCGCTTAAGCTCAAGAATTTGAGTTTGCTGTGAGCTGTGATACTACAGAACTCTACTGAGGGGGACATAGACAGATTCTGTCTTTAAAAAAGAAAATATGAAAATAATTTCTCTCCTTATATAGTTCATTTAAATATCCATATTTTAATGATAGGACATATCCATTGTGGATTAAAATTCCTTACTACAAGAGACTAACAGTAACACTCCCTATTCTTATGATTATATTTCAATTTACAAGTAAACATGGACACTCACTAAGAACTAGATACTGGAACCAGAAAGATGAATGAGACAGGTCTTGTTTCAAGATGCTTACTTATATTTCAATCATGGATACTGACACATAACAATAGATTTACAAGGGGGAAATGTACAAAATATAGTGTGAAATTATAAAAAAGGAAAAATTAGTTCTGTTGTGGAAGTCAGAGAAAAGGTATGTATGGTAGACCTTAAAATATGATTCAGAATGAATTAGAAAGATAAGACTGTTAAAGATATTCCAGGCAGAGAGACTGTGATCAAGGCATTTTGTTAGTCTACAAAGAAAGGTAAATTTGCATGACAGGAGGCTGGGGAGGGATCAAGGTGAGGCTGAAGAAATAAGAACATTAGAAACAAGTTACATAAAAGCTTTTGTACTCTGCCAGGCAATTTTGAATTAATCCCGTAAGAAGCGAGAAGTTACTAAAGATTTTAGAGCTGGTAAATGACCTATATATCTATAGTTCAAAGCAAATAATCATGATGCTGTGCTGTGGGGAGAAACTGCATGAAGGGAGTCATATTTATTGCGGGATATGTCAGTTTGGAGAGAGGTCATCTAAAAGGAAATCAAAGGATTCATATTTAAGGGGTCCTGATTTTGCAAGCCAGTTTAATAATTAACTAAAAACATCAACTTGGACAAGGTTCTTGGCACTTTCAAAATTTGTATCTTCATGCATGGAATGCTGTTGAATAGGAACTACCTAAAAGATCCTTGTGAGGATTAAATAAAGAAAATAATGTATGCATAGCAGTGCAGCTTCTAATTATTAACTTTTTCCTAAAAGTGACCTAGAAAGTTTAACTCCTAATCTGTAATTAAGATGACAAAACATATTTAATGTGTTAAAAGATTGTTAAACAAAAATTCCCTAACTGCATGTATCCAATATTTGATTTTAGCATTTATAATCTTTAGATTTTTTTTTTTTTTTTTTTTTTTTTTTATTGTGGAGAAGGGGCAGGGAAAGAAGGCGGGGGAAGAGGTGAGTGACAGGGTCGGGCCAGTGGCATGGTACCACATTGGCTGTATCTAGGTAGAGGCAGTTTCAGGCCGGGC
>CAUYPK010047932.1:0-38607 GCA_963574355.1 Loris lydekkerianus
TCCCTTGCTGGCTCCCTGTATCCTCAAAGGGATGATCATAGGCAGATCCCACCGGCCAGAGATGTCTGGAGTCTTGTCTCCCCAGATTCCCCGTGCCCAGTTGCAGGGAAGCTGTTACTCAGCCACCATCTTTAATCCCCACCATATTTACCCTTCTTGAGGACTTCTAGGGACTGAGGCTCCCTTAGCACCCTGTCCCACTGCACTGAGCTGGGTCCACCTCTGTCCTCACCCATCCTCCACTTCCAGAGTGCTGTTTCCCTGGCTGTTCAGTCACCCTTCTCTGGCCCTTGGCCTCATCACTGCCTCCTCCTCTTCTGGGCCTTTCTCCACAAGGAACTCCTCTCTTTATATCACCACCTCTATCTCCTGCCTTGACTGCTTTAGCTTAGAAACCTTCTGAAGCTCCTGTTATTGTAAAAAGTAGCCAACAAATAGACAGACACCACCCCTCCCTGCACCTGCGGCTCTTGTGGCTCTGACCCTGTCTCTCCTTTGCCCTGAAGCTAAGCTTCTTGAACAGCAGTCATTCCCTGCACACACTTTTCCACCTCCCCTGCTTGTGTAGCTGGTCTTCTGCTCCCACCAAGACCTTTCCAAGGTCACCAGTGACACCCTCTAAGGTCACCATTGACATCCTGATGCTAGGCCTGCTGGACTCCCCTTGGTCCTTGTCTTACCTGACTTCCTGCAACCTCTGGGACTAGTGATCACATCCACTTTCTTTCTTTTTTTTTTTTTTTTTCTTTTCAATCTCGATAGACATAGGAGTACAAAAGGGTTTTGGTTACATGGATGAATTGTGTAATGGTGATGTCTGGCTTTTTAGCATAACTGTCACTCAAATAGTGCACATTACCCCAATAAGTTGGTTTGGTTCCCTCGCCTTCTTCTGAGTCTCTCTCCCACCCTCCTCTCTTCCAAGTCTCCAGTGTTCATTAGACTACCCTGTAAGCCTTTGCACACCCCTAGCTTAGTTCTCACTTACAAGGGAGAACATGCAGTATTTGGTTTTCTATTCCTGTGCTACTTCCTAGGATAATGGCCTCCAGTTCCATGTGAGTTGTTGTGAAAGGCATTATTTCATCCTTTTTTATGGTTGAGTGGTATTCCATGGTGTGTGTGTATAATACATTTTCTTTATCCACTCCTTGGCTGATGGGCACTTAGGCTGGTTTCATACCTTTGTGATTGTGAATTGTGCTCTGTGAAACATACAAGTGCAGATGTCTTTTTGATACAATGATTTCTTTTTCTTTGGATAGATACCCAGTAGTGGGATTGATGGACCAAATACTTTCAGTTCATTGAGAAATCTTCACACTGTTTTCCATGGAGGTTGTGCTAATTTACATTCCCGCCGACAGCATGTAAGCATTCCCTTTGCACTGCAGCTGCCACCAACACTTATTGTCTTTGACTTCTTAATAATGACCATCTGACTAGTGTAAGATGATATCTCATTGTAGAGTTTTAATTTGCATTTCCCTGATGATTAGTGATGTTGAGCATTTTTTTTCATATACCTGTTGGTCGTTTGTAAATATCTTCTTTTAAAAATAGCGTCTGTTCCATGTCATTTCTTGACTTGTTAATGGGATTATTTATTTTTATAATTGGATAGTAGTCCTTTGTCAGATATGAATATTTTTTTCCCGTGCTGTAGGTTGTCTGTTTACTCTATTGATTGTTTCTATTGCTGTCACGAAGCTTTTCAGTTTAATTCCCATTTGTTTCTTTTTGTTTTTGTTGAATTTGCTTTTGGGGACTTAGCTGAACATTCTTTGCCTAAGCCAATGTCCAGAAGACTTTTTCCTAGATTTTCTTCTAGAATGTTTTTGTTTTAAGTCTTACATGTAAGTCTTTGGTCCATCTTGAGTGAATTTGTATATATGGTAAGAGATTGGCCCCAGTATCATCTTCCTGCCTGTGGCATCATTTATTGAATATGGCTTCCTTTCTTTAGTGTATATTTTTGTCTCCTTTCTTGATTGTAGGTATTTGGCTTTATTTCTGGGTCCTCTATTCTGTTCCATTGATCTATGTGTCTATTTTTATACCAGTACCATGCTCTTTTGGTTACTATTGCCTTGTAGTATAATTTGAATTCAGGTAATGTGATGCCTGCAGATTCGTATTTTTTACTTAGGATTTGTTTGGCTAGTCACCCTTTTTGGTTCCATGTGAATTTTAGGGTTGTTTTTACTAATTCTCTGAAAAATGGCATTGGTATCTTGATAGAAATTGCATTGACTCTGGAGCTTGCTTTGGGCGGGATGGACATTTTCACAATCTTAATTTTTCTAAGCCACGAACATGGATTTGTTTGTATTTTCTGTGATTTCTTTCATCAGTGTTTTATGGATCTTCCTGTAGAGATCTTTTACCTCCTTGGTTAAGTGCACTCCTAGGGTTTTTTTTTTTTTTTTTTTTTTTTTAATTGTTGTTGTTTGTGTTCTTCTTTTTGTAGCTATTATAAATGGGATTGAATTCTTCATTTGATTCTCAGCTTGGTTATTATTGCACACCTACTTTCTTTGGACATATCTTTGGCTTTGAAGTCACCATTGTTTTCTGGATCTCTGCCCACCATTTGGCCCAAGCTTCTCAGTTCATCCTTCTTATGAATGAGGCTCCTAAGTGTTGATGCCCTTGGCCTTCTTTTTGCCTTCCTCATACTGCCCATGGATGAAGCCGTCTATTGGGTGGTCATGGTTGCTTTGACTTTCTATCTCCAGCCTGGGCCTACTTCCAACCTACATATCCAACTGCCCACTGGACATGTCTATTTGGGTGCCCTTCAAGCTCCCCATGTCCAACACGAAGTTCACCATATTCTTCCCCAGGCTCTCTGTGTTGGGGACTGTCACCTCTATTGATCATTGCCCAATCTGGAGATCTGGGAGCCCCCTCATCTCTCTTGCTCTTATACTTCCATCCCATCAGGAGGGCCTGTCAGTCTATCTGCTGTCAAACTGTTCTCGAATCTGCCCCTTCCTTTCTGTTATGAATACAATTGCTGTGGTCCAGGCCAGTAGCATCTTTTGCCCAGATACTGACACTGTCCCTGTCCCCCTGTTGGTGTTCCAGCTTCTCTCTGGTCCCCCAAATCCCAGCAACGCCAGCAGTGCTCTGTCCCAGGGAGGAGGTGAGGTGTCTGTAGAGGAATTAAGGCAGGCCTCTGGCTCTCCCATCCCTCAGACCCTGGTGGAACCAGGACAGATCTGAAGTTCTGGTTCCTCGTGAATCAGGTCCTAGCTTTGGGGATAAGGAGTACGTGCATGCATGTGTGTGCACGTGTGTGCTTGTACTGCCTGGGTACTGTGTGTGCTCCTGTGTGTGTCTGTCCACGCTGGAGAGGGAGGATGATTAAGCAGGAACTCCTATCCCTATGGTCTCCCAAGATGTTTCCCAAGAGCCTGTCTCCTGCCCGTCGCCCACCCACGTGGGAGAACAAAGCTCTTTCCAACTGACTGCGCCCGTGTTAACTGAGACAAGAGTTGTACATCTCAATTTTTATCACATGAAAATGAGATAAAGAATGCTAGAATAGATGCCGAAGAGCCGATCCTGCAGAGATGACTCCTTCTTTACTGTGGAGACCCTCATCCCCTCTGCACCTCCCCGTGGAGCTGTCCCTGTTGAAATGCCAGCACTCTCTCTCTCTCACTGGGGCCTTCAAAGAGGGTGTCTCAGCTCTTACATTTTAAAACACAGGGAGAGTTAAATATGCGACCCGCACAGCAGCAACAAAAAAGCGTTGAGCGTGTGCTGCCAGCCTGCGAGGCGCTGCCTTCACAGCCCTGCCTTGATGTTGCTGCCTTGACTAGACAGAAGATGTTTTCCTCCTCGATTAGGAAAAAGCCACAGCTTCACGCCTGCCTGGGAGGTGGCAGTGCTGGAATTAGCACTGGGGGAGGGAAGAGGAAAAAAGTGACAACCGCCTCCCTCATCTTGATTTCAGGCCTGGCCTGGCCTGGGTGACCGTTCTGGCTTCCTTGGGGTCTTTCTCTCCTTCCCTCTCACCCCTCCATTATAATGAATATGAACTTGAGCCACTTTCTACTCTGTGCTAGGCCCAGGGGTAGATCTGAGGTAACAGAGGAATAAAATGTGGTTCCTTCCCTGGTGAAGATCAGAGCTAGCCAGAGAGACTGATGGAAGAATAAATAACCCAGCTGCCCGCAGGACTCTTCCTGCCGCTAAGGCTCTAGGTCACAGGTGAGGGGGAGGCTCTTCCTTCCGTAAGGTCTGGATCACCTCTGTCTCAACCCCCCATCCAACAGACTGAGCCCTGAAAGCCTACCGAGGTTCCTGCGAATTCCTTGAAGTCTTCTTACATACGTTAAGAGCACAGACTCGAGTCAACTGCCTGGATTCAAATCCCAGCTCTACTTATAGCTAGAGCAACCAGCATTACTCAGTTGCTCTGGGCCTCTGTTTCCACATCTGTAGAAAGTGGATAATAATAGTACTGACTTTATAGGTGAGAATCAAATGAAAGCATTATGTGCAATGCTTAGAGCAGAGGCTGGCGCATCGCAGGCACTGTGAATGATTAGCTCCTATTTTTCTTATCATCACTGGCTCTGGGCTCCTGCTTGCATCGAATTAATTCAGTTTATGCATCTTCTTACCCCTTGCTGGTGTGGTCAGTTTCACCCTGAGTCAGTCCAGACATAGACCTCAATCCTTTACTTTATATTCCATTAAAAAAAAATCAGCTTCATCCCTAAAACAAGGCGTGGCTGGGCACACAAAGTCTCTGTGGGTAGCCAACATTTCTGAAGGATGGGGAGAAGAAGGAATTTATTGCAAAAATGCCAGCAATGTACAAGTCCATGTTTGATATTTCCATTCTTGAAAGCCCCTTAGCTGTTTCCGCCACCTGAGCGTCCACCTCCTGTCACATTGTTCTGTTATTTTCCCCTTTGCCCTCTCCCTCTCCCCCACCTCTGAATTCTCATTGTTTCCCAAACACAGCGGTTTAGCTATCTCTTGTCAAATCATACTCTTAGGATGTTACCCCCACCTAAGTGCCTTATCAAGATTTTAATTTTTTTTTTTTATAAATAGACATTTGCTTCCCTAAGAGGAATTCTGGTGTCAGATGTTATATCAGCCAAGATCCAACCAGGAAAAGAGAAACAAGAGAAACTTTGCTCAATATCTAGGACAGAAGGGATTTTTTATTTTTTTAATTAAATCATAGCTGTGTACATTAATGCAACCATGGGGCACTATACACTGGTTTTATAGACCATTTGACATATTATCATCACACTGGTTAACATAGCCTTCCTGGCATTTTCTTAGTTATTGTGTTAAGACATTTATATTCTACATTTACTAAGTTTCACATGTACCTGGTTGGTGGGACAGAAGGGATTTAATGCAGCGTGTGGGTTACAGATGGTCGCGCGGCTGCTCCAGTGGGGAATGTGTTGAACTATGTTCCTGCTGGTACAGAGCCACTGTCCCAGCCCTCAGGTGCTTCTCTGCCCCCTTCCCCATCCAGTTACTGGAAGGTTCCCAAGTCACTGCAGGGAGCCTCCAAGACATGTTTCAGGGAGTGTCACTGACATTCTGAAGGAATGGGGCAAAAGAGTAGCAAAAGCAGAGTGGCAACCGTGGAGACGGGACTGGATGGGAGGCAGAGGCCTCTTAGAAGGCTGTATGGTCAGACCAGGGAGAAATCTGACTCCTGGGCAGCACACCCTTCCCACAAAGGATGGGCCCTGGGCCCTGTGTCTTTATAGAGAGGGAAATCGAGGCCCACATCATACAGCTAACAAGGGCCATCAGGGGCCCTTCCTGCAGCGCAGTAGCATCAGGAGGAGGAGATGAGATGGGAGGACACAAAGGTGACCATCATCTGTTAGAGGAATGGATGGGTTCTCTGCAGGACACGGCAAGGCTGGAGAGGCCTTTGGAGATTACAGAGGGAGCCACAGTGGAGCAGTCAAGGGCACACATAGCTCACTTCTGTGATAGAAGGGGTGAGAAGCACTTCCAGGATGGCGCATGGGGCAGCTTGACACCAGGGCCTGGCTTGCTGCTTGCTGACCTCAGCATCTGATAAACATACAGATAGCCTATGTGGCTGTCAAGCAGAGATGAGACATCTGGACCTTCTTAGGTCAGACTGGGTCAATCTGGTTCTTGTTTAAAAGTAACAGATATGAGATTTGGCCATCTTAAGTGAAAGACCTTTGAAGTTGTCCCAGACTCAGGAGGAGATGTTAGAGCAGGCCTTAGGAACAGGTAGGAGCTAAAGTGATGATGGTGGGTCAGGTGGACAAAAGGTGGTCTTGAGGCCAGCACAGGTTGGGGGTATTAGCTGTAGCCAAGGTTATGTGCTTGACCTCCAGCCATGCCATGACCTTCCTTGGCATCCTTCGAGAGTCACAAAGGAAGGTGAGCTGGAGCTGGCTGTGCAGGGTCAGGAGAAAGAAAAGCTCAGCTTCCAGACCAGAAGGCTTTTTCCTTCCTGCCAAGACAATATTCAATGTTGGAGAGGTAACTCCCTGCCCCCATCCCCCAAATCTGAGTAATATTAAAAAGTGGGCCTTGGGGAATCAATACTCAATGTATACCCACTAGCCAGAGCTCTTTGGGCCTTCCCTGATTCCCTAGGGACCCCCTTGCCCACTGTGCCTCTGTCCTGGTCCTGGGGTTCCCCCGTACCCTTTGCTTCCTGTCCTGGTGTCCAGGATCCTCCTTTTACCCTCTGCTACCCGTCCTGGTCCCCGGACCCCCTCCACTCTCTGTGACCCATCCTGGTCTATAGGGTCCCCCCTCCATCCTCTGTTACCCGTCTAGGTCCCAGGGTTCCCCCTGCACCCTCTGCTTCCCATCCTGGTGTCCAGGGTCCCTCTCCACTCTGTGCTCTCCATCCTGGTCCCCAGCCCCCCCTCCACCCTCTGCTCCCTGCCCTGGTCTCTAGGGTTCCCCCCTCCATCCTCGGGTCCCCATCCTAGTTCCAAGGCTCTTATCCCTCCCTCCAGCTCACCTAGGGACACAGTTTTTTATTGGAGCTGCTGCAATATCTGCTCAATCATCTTTCCCTCTCCAGCTTCCTTTGGCAGTGTGCTGCTGTTCACTCTGCAGCCAGGACATATTTAAAAGGGAGAAACTTTAAATTAAGTTTGGGAGAGTTTAAATGAAAGAAAACAAACCCTCACTGTTATCACAGGTAAGAAAGATGCGGTTGGCTCCTGGTGGGGAATTATAGGCTTGCCTTCATCTGAAGCCAGGAAGAAAATCAGGAAATGTTTTCTTTGTCTCACTCCCTGACATTCTGCCAGCCCCCACCCAAACCCCACCAACCATATGCCAGGTTCTCACCTGGATTTGGATGGGGCTCTCTACGGGCTCTGCAGGAGAAGAGGGAGTGGGCTCCAGACTGGAGGGTCACTGCATTCCACCCCCTCCCTGCAGCACCCTCAGGCTCTCTTTCAGAGGAAGGGCAGTGAGCAGGGAAGGAGACCAGCTCAGCTTCCACCTGTAGGCTGCCTGGGTCAGCCTCTTTAAACTTGGGGAGTCCCCCAAGGAGTGGGTATCCTGTCCAGGCTTCTGCACTGAGAATCTCCTGGCGTGAGGGATTCTCTAAGATGCTTGACGCTGTCTTGCTGGTGCTGAGAGGCTGTGAAGGAAGACACAGCCTCAGGCTTGCCTGGGATGCAGATGGAGACTCCTGTGCTCCTCGTGGTCCAGCTCAGGCCCTCAGACAGCCACTGGGGTCTGGGGATGAAAAGCCTAATCCTTGGGGAAGTCTCTTGTCTTATCCAGCCTCTGGCCCCAGTTGTCTGAAACACTAGCTCCCATTGCACTCACTATGGGCCAGGTTCAATAGTATGAGTTCCACTGGCATTGTCTCTCTCACTTTTTACTGTGACAAAACATATAGCATCTAAAATTTGCCACCATTCTTGGCTGGGTGTGGTGGCTCACACCTGTAATCTTAGTACTCTGGAAGGCTGAGGCAGATGGATTGCTTGAGTTCAGGGGTTTAAGACCAGCCTGAGTAAGAGCGAGACCCTGTCTTTACTAAAAACAGAAAAACTAGCTGGATGTGGTGGGCACCTGTCGATTTCCAGCTACTCAGGAGGCTGAGGCAAGAGGATTGCTCAAGCCCAAGAGTTTGAGGTTGCTGTGAGCTACGATGATGCCATAGCAGTCTACCCAGAGTGACAGAGTGAGACTCTGTTGCAAAAAAACCCAAAACATTTACCACCATTCTTAAGTATACAGTGTAGTGACATTAAGTAAGTACATTCACATAATTGTGTAACCATTGCTACTGTCTAGTTATACAATATTTTTATCACCCTACACCCACTCAGCAGTCACTCCCTATCCCTCCAGCCCCTGGCAACCACTGGCATGCTTCCCATCTCTATGGATTTGCCTATTCTGGCTATTTCATGTGAGACAAATCCTACAGTAAGTGACACTTTGTGCCTGGCATCTTCACCTAGCATGCTGTTTTCTAGGGCCATCTGTGTTGTGGTGTGTAGCCACACTTCATTCCTTTTTGTGGCCAAGTAATATTCCATTGTACAGCTAGACCATGAACCGATGAATGAATGAGCAAAATGTGGATGTAGGGGCTGTTTACACCTCTAGGCCATTGGGAATAGTGCTGCTATGAACATTGATGTGTGGGGTTTTGTTTAAACACCTGTTTTGGCATATGAAATCAGATAGTTAGGTTCGAGAACCCGTCCTAGAAAAAGTGCTACATACTTCATTGCTGAATATTGCTATGGTCACCTTTGAAGTGGTCTACTTGCACCAGGCACAGTGGCTCGTGCCTGTAATCCCAGCACTCTGGGAAGCCGAGGCAGGTAGATTTCCTGAGCTTAGGAGTTCAAGACCAGCTTGAGCAAGAGTGACACCCTGTCTAAAAATAAAAATAAAAAAAACTAGCTGGGCATTGTGGTGAGAGTCTTTAGTCCCAGCTACTCAGGAGACTGAGACCAGATGATTGCTTGACCCCAAGAGTTTGAGGTTTCTGTGAGCTTTGACACCACATGGTGATGCTCTGTCTATCCTGGATGACAAAGTGACATTGTGCCTCAAGAAAAAAAAAATGCGACGTACTCCTCTGAGCCATGTGGCAACTGATATTCAGGTGTGTAACACTTTTCCCAGGATGAGTTTGTGAACTTAATTGTCTAACCTTCTATACCCAGGAGTGCTGGGTCATATAGTACTTCTATGTTTAACTTTTGGGGGAAACTCCAAACTGTTTTCCATAGTAAATGGCTGTACCATTTTACATTCCCACTAGCAATTGTGTTCTTGCCAACATTCATTATTTCCTGTTTTTTAAAAAGTTACTGTAGCCATCTTGGTATGAAGGACCTTGCAGCATTTATTTCCCACATCTGAAACAAGCCGTTTTAATTATTCCCCATTTTGCAGATGAGAACATGGAGATCAGAAAGGCTAAGTTAACATGCCTGGGTCACAGAGCTTGCAGTGATCAGGTAGGGAAGGAACTCTGGTCTGCTGACTCCAAACCAAGGCTTCTAATCACAAGGTCACACTGTGTCCCACCTCTACGAACAGCAGACGCTGCCTCTGACGTGGGGAGGAACAGAGAGGCACAGTTAGCAAGTTGAACTTGAACAAGTCGCTTAATGTCCCCGAGCCTTCATTTCTCATCTGTCAAAGGGAAGTGATGATGCCTGTTCCACGGTGTCCATGAACATAGTCCATGGATGTGGAGGGCTGTGTGGCCATGAGGGGAGATTCTTGTTTGCTAAGGGCTCCAGACAATTATTTCAATACAAGCAAAGCCGACACTAGGTCAGAGGTCATAGGCAGATAGACTGACATACAGACAGGGCTTTTTGAAGGATATTGTCGAGATGTGGAGGAGGTGGGGAAGCTTTAACATTAGCATTAGGGTGCAGAAAGTTTAATTTTAAATAAATACTTATCCTTTGATATTATTTGGATGAGAAAAACAATCTATGGGTTTTTTTTTGGAATCCAGGAAAACACAGAAAAGCATAAAGGAAGTAAAAACGATCCAGAGTTTTACTAGCTAGCAGCACATACTGTTAACCCTGTACTGTGTTTCTTCCCAGACATTTTCTATAGGCATATGCAGTGTCCAGGGGGCTTTCCTGCCTATGCCAGAACGTGTCCTGCTCTGGAATGCAGCCCTGCTCTAGCATATCCGATGAGCTGGGGGCCCGGGGCCATCACCATGTCTTCTGGGACTGAAGTGCCTCCTGGAAGAAGACTTATCCTGAGGGAGCAGGTGGCCAGGCAGGGCCCACTCAGCATCTGTGAACTCCCAGGCAGACAGAGCTGTCTGAAGAGTAGTTTCCCCATTGGCAGGTGGGTGAACTTGGACCTATTTCCCAGCTTTTACAATCTATAAGGTGGAGGAAAATAGAGGTGTCTAACTCACCAGCCATTAAGAAGATTGAATGAGCACACAATACATGCAACGAGGTACAAACTACAGTATTTAAACATTTTTTAAATTGTTTTTCTTTTTAGAGACAGAGTCTCCCTCTGTCATCCAGGCAGGAGTGCAGTAGTGTGATCATAGCTCACTATAGTCTTGACTCTAGAGCTCAAGCAATCTTCCCACCTCAGCCTCCTGGGTACCTGGGGCTATAGGTGCATGCACCGTGCCTCCCCCTGGCTAATGTTTAGTCTTTCTGTAGAGAAAGGTCTTGCTATGTTGCCTTGGCTGGTCTTGAATTCCTGGCCTTAAGTGCCCCTCCTGCCTCAGACTCCTAAAGTTCTGGGATTACAGGCATAAGCCACCATGCCTGGCCAACAAACTATATAATATTTTCATATCCAGAAGCCACCAGCTGTTTCTCTGTATACACCAGAGACAGAAATGGAGCAGAGTTTCTTTGAGGAAGTATGGGAGGCTTTCTCTGAGTAATGCAAATATAAGGCCACCCGGGAACCTTCTGAGAGGCAGCAAGACATTTGGGGGTTGTGTATGTGCACATGTGCCGTGCTACCCTGGATGCTCAGGTGGTGCCGACAGGATTCACACCTGTGCATGGACGGGTTTCCACTGGGCAGCAGGATCAGTCTTTTAACAGCAGCATCCTGTTTCTTTCTCCCTGGTGTTCAGAAGCAGGTCTGACCCCTGAGGGCTTTTGAATAATGCAGAAAAGAGGAGGAGGGTTGAGGCCTTAAGATAGATACTGGGACTCTGCTATTAAATAATTGGAAACATACTAACAGATGTGTCTGCATTCGCACCCCCACCTGCAGAGCCAGGCCGTGCTGGTATAGGCATGTTAAGTACTTTGAGCTCTCGGCACACAGAAGGTATACAGTGCATAGCAGTGGTTACAAGGCCATAGGGCCAGGTGGGGGAGGTGAGGTTGAGAGTATCATAGGGATTAAACTCAGATTTTCCCCTGGCCCACACCCACGAACACCTATGTATGTCCCTGGGAACAGAGAGGGGACTTAAGCAAAGATAATAAGATCAAATTAACTAAAAGTTCATTAAAACTTTGGGGATATTGACAGCGCTCTCTCCAAGAGAGGAATGTGACCTGGCTGGCTGCCTCGGTTCCCTTCTTTGGTAGACGAGGGAGATGTCCTTTTCCACCAAACCCCATAGTTCAAGTGGGATGTACCTATCAGAGTATTCACCCTGATTGTCACATGACTGAACACATGACCCACGTCCATCCAATCAGGAACTTTTCCCTGAGAATTTTAAATTGGACCTAGGAGGAAGGAGCCAATCCTTCTCTGAAGGCAAAACTGTGAGAAGTGATCCTCCAAGTTGTTGCTGGCAATCTCCCCCACACTGTGGGAGACAGCAATCTAAGTAGGAAGGAACAGAGCTGACCACTGAGAGAAGCAGAGGCTGGGGTGCTGGAGGGCAGTCACACTCGTGGCTCTGGTTATTTCTGTAATTCAAGTACGCTTCTATTTTGCATGATATGGACATGTGATCCAACAAACTCTTCTTTTCATTTAGCTATTTAAAGTTGGAATTCTAAAACTATCTGATTATCGTGGCAGGTGCTAGTTGGGAGGCTGAGGCAAGAGGCTCAAGCCCAAGAGTTTGAGGTTGCTGTGAGCTATGATGTCATAACACTCTACCCAGGGTGACAGAGTGAGACTCTGTCTCAAAAAACAAACAAAAACAAAAACAAAAAAAAAGTTGGGGTTGTAGAACTTGAAAGTCCCCGAGATGATTTGGAATGCATTGATAGTGGTTTGGCTGCACATGTTGGAAGCTTGTCTGAGGTAATTGTACCTGCTGAGAGGGGCAGTGTCCAGCAAAGGTGGTGTGAAGTCAGGGGGGCAGCAGAGACACCCAGGAGAGAAGGATGTTCTACAGAAGATAAGCAGCACCTGGCCGACACAGCAGAAAGTTGTGGGTGGTGGAAGCAGGATCATGGCATATAATTGAGCTGACTTATTTGCAACATCTATCATACATACACACAATCGATGCAGGATAGTATTCTTTTTATTTTCACTTGACTTTATACCTTGGGCATTTTCCCTGAAAATTAAATACGAGTTGAGAATGTGATTTTAATGACCACATAGCATTTCATCATAAGAACCTAACACAATCTACTTAACAAATCCTCTAGTGCTGGGGATTATAAATAAATTATCTTTATTTATTTTTTTTTTGGTTGTTTTAATTTTTCTGTTATTGTATGCTGTGCTGCTAGAAACCTCCTTGGAAATAAATCTTTGTGCACATCTCTAATGATTTCCTTAGGAGAAATTGTTAAAAATGAAATTGCCTTATCAAAGGGTATGGACATTTTAAAGCCTTTGATCCATATGAATAAATTGCCTCGCAAAATGGTCATGACAATTCACACTCCCAAACATAGGGTAGAAGGGTTTCCTTTCCTCTGAGCCTTTGCCAGCCCAAAGTACTGTAATTTTTTAAAAGCTTGGTTAAGATGATGGGAAAAATACATATCTCCTTGTTTTAATTTGAATTTCTTTTATTACTAGTGATGGTAAAATTTTTCATATATTGATTGGCTATTTGTAGTTTTTCTATTCTAAATTTCTTATTTATGTCCTCTGCTCATCTTTCTAGTGAGCTTTCAGATTTTCTTTATTGATTTGTAAGAGTTATTCACCTTGCCTGTGATATATGTTACAAACATCATTAACTAGTTTCTTAGTTTATAGTTTGATTTTTAATTTTGTTTTTATTTTGATCTGCATAATGTTTAATTTTTATGTTTTAGTATTTCTTATTTTTTTCCTTTGTGCTTGCCTCTTTCTAAAACAAATAGTGCTTAAAATGCCTTCCTCATTACAAAGCAGCAAACATTCACCCATATTTTGTTATGGTTCTTCTAAATTTAATAGTTTAAGCTTCCTCATTCATCTAGAATTTATTCTAATGAAGGTGAGGTAAGGATCTAACTTTTCCTTCTTCCAAATAATCCATCATTTGCCCCAACATCATGTGTTAAATATTTCTCTCTCTCTCTCCTTACTCTCTCTTTCAACCACTTGTTCAAAAGGGCACCTTATCACCCACTGAATTTTTTCAGGTGCTAGGATCTGTTCTGGGTTTTTCATTGGTTCCTGTGGTCTATTTAGCTTTTCTTAGACCAGAATATAATTAGATTTATGTCTTAAAAAAAAACTGAACCAAGAATCCTTGCTTTTCAATAGGGAAATTTAATTCTGTTGTATTTGTTGTCGAGAAGGATCATGTAATTTTGCATTCCCATTACATTTTGTGCTTTTTTTCTTTATTTTCCTCCTTTTTATTTAACCTGTCTTATTCATTGCTTTATCTTCATTGTCTAGAATAGTGCCTGGCAAAGAGCAGGAGCTTAATAAATGCTTATAACATTAAGGAATATGTAAATTTAGTATAGGATAAAGGTAGCCATTTAAATAAGGAGATAACCTTACTTGTTTCTCTTTAGTCCTTTGGCTAGTCATCCAGAAAATAAATAAATACAGCCTCTTATATCATGTGCAAAAACAAATTTCAGATCAATTAAAAACTCAGTTTTCAGAATAAACTAAAAAAGATATTAGAAAAGAGGTAGGAGGATATGTTTATAGCAGTGGAGTAGAAAAGATTCTCTTAAATAAGATACAGAGTTCAAAAGCCAGAAAAGAAAAGATTGATTATTCTGTCTGCTTCTGAATTTAAAATTTCTTCAAGATTAAGGATGTCATAAACCAAGCCAAATAAAGCAATATACTAGGAGAAAATACTTGCAATATATACAACATATAATAGTATCAGAATAAGTGAGATCCTACAAATCCAAAAGAAAAGTAAAACAGAATCAGAACAAAATAGGGCAAAAGGTATGAATTGGCAATTCACAGAAGGGAAAATGACCAAAAATACATAAAAAATATGTTGATAATCAGGATCATAAGAACTAAAATTACAAGGAGATAGCTTTCATTCATTTGGTTAGGAAGTGTCAAGTGTGAATTGGCTAGCATGCAGGGAAGAAGGTGCACTTGTACTCAGTAGGGGCGAGTGTGCACTGGCATCATCAGGAGTGGCTGGGCAGAATCCAACAAAATTAAAAATAGCAGACCTGTAGTCCTAGCTACTTGGGAGGCTGAGGTGGGAATATTGCTTGAGCCCTGGAATTAAAAGTTGCAGTGAGCTATGATACCACCACTGCATCCAGTCTGGGTGACAGAGGGAGACCATTAAAAATAAATAAAAAGAATAAAAAATTCACATGCTCTTTGACTCAGCAATTCCACTCCCTGGTTCCTCCAAGAATTACTTTTACATGTACTAAAAAAAGAGGCAAGAATAAAGATGTTTCTTTCATTCTTGTAATATTAAATAATTGTAAAGATTCTTTCTAGAACCAAGGAGTATTCATAGCATGAGTTTTTAATGTAATTGTGCCATGAACTCCTCTGGCTGCCTGGTGAAACTCATGGATTCTTTTTCAGAATAATGTTTTTTAGTACATAGTACAGAATACAAAGGATTACAAAGGAAGATAATTATGTTGAATACAATTATCAAACTTTTATATTTATTTTTTTTTTGAGACAGAGTCTCAGTTTGTTGCTCTCAGTAGAGTGCTATGGCATCACAGCTCATAGCAACCTCCAACTCTTGGGCTTAAGTGATTCTCTCTCTTTTTTTTTTTTAAATGAGAAAATCAAATGCAAAAATGTTTTATTTAAGTGTCAGCCATATTTTCCCCCAAATATTGTTTGAGATACAATTGGCAACAAGATCAATCCAGGATTTAGCTTTTCAGCTATCCATACAAGGAAAACAAAAATTATTAATTACAGAATTTTAATTACAAAGTCATTTGGATCCAATTTTTCTTCTGCTTTCGTGGTTAATTAAAACAGAATGAAAGTACAGCTAACAACATTGTTGACCCATAGATTCTGGGACTTAAGATTAGGTGGCTCTAACTTGGGAGTTAGACGAAAGTAACATAAAGTTTTCCTCTTTTATATCATCTTTTCCCTTAAAATTTTATTTTTGACCTATTTGAAAATATATTTGTGGTTTTCCATTTTCAGAACCAATATGGAAGCTACTATTTATGTCCTTAGGGACAAGAAAAGGATGGACATCAATGACTTATCTTGAACCTGTGAGTGAAAGTTTTTATAGGGAAATGCAGAATGTCCTGGGTGAGATCGGTGTACCTGCAGCAAAAGCCGCTGGAGCCACAAAGTGGTAAATGCACTTCAATGGTAATTGTGATTAATTGCTAGAGGCAGAAGCCCTGGCCCAAATGTGAGAAATACTTAGACTGGAGGGTAGAGGTCATGGTGCCTTAACAATTTTCTGAATTTTACCTCCAGGAATCCAACCAAGTTCTCATGATAAAAATCCAACGGAGACCAGCTGGTGGATCTGGCAGCAGCAGTGGAACAAGAACAAGGGTAAAATAGTCTGAGGGCTTCTCTAATAACAAAGGACTATTTTTCTGGGTAGGGGAGTGGAAAGACTATCTGGGCTCTGTTTCAAAGCACTCTTCCCACTCCTGTCCACTCTGGCTTTCCTTTCCTTCCTGAGGAAGGGGGAGCTGTATGGGTCATTACAAAAGTTCTAAGATGTACAATAATCAAGAAAGGTAACATCTACACAGATGGAAATAAATGAAGCCCTCCTAGCAACAGCGATAAGCCCAGTGAGTTGGAACTTGCAGGGGAAATCAGAAGGGACGCTGCTGTGGACTGTCTTTTGGAAGTGAAAAAATGGATCCTAATACAGTCTGTGTCAAAACTTCCACAGTGATGCATGAAAAAGAATTGACAATTTCAAATATAATAGGCCACGAGCAAGAATCAATAAAAGGATGAGAATTAATTAGAAGACTATAGAACGTTTCCCTCCCAGACACTGTACACCACATCAACAGAGCTATAGCGTAACAGTGGGTTATAGACAAAAAGAGCTGGCAGACACAGATTCTTTTCCTTAAGTGATTCTCTTGCCTCAGCCTCCCAGGTAGCTGGGACTGTAGGCATCCACCACAATGCCTGGCTATTATTATTATTCTTTTTGGTAGCAGTTGTCATTGTTATTTGGCTGGATTTGAACCCACCAGCTCTGGTTTATGTGGCTGGTGCCCTTAGCCGTTGAGCTACAGGTTGTTTTTAGTACATAAAATAAAATACAAAGGAAGCGAATTACTGTATATACTCGAGTATAAGCCGAGTTTTTTTGGCACAAAATTTATGCCGAAAATCCCAAACTCGGCACAAATTTTGTGCCAAAAAAACTCGGCTTATACTCGAGTATATACGGTACGCTGAATACAATTATCAAACTTTTAACAGTCAGATATAATGGCATATGTATTCTTTTATTAATACCCCTACTATCAAGATCTGGAGGCAATTCTGTTAACTACAAACTTGATTGTAAACAATATTTTGAGATACCTGCAACAACTACTTTGATATGACAGTATCTGTGATTTCTATTGATGATAAGGTGCTAGCTAATTCTACTGTGGTTTCTTGCCTAGTGTATTAGTTTCCTATTTCTGCAAACTCAGTTTATCATCTTACATTTCTGGAGGTTAGAAGTCCAAAATCAGTATTAATAGGCTAAAATCAAGATGTTTGCGGGGGGCTGTGTTTCTTTTGGAGGCCCTAGGGGAAAATCTGTGTTCTTATTTCTCCCAGCTGCTAGAGGCTGCCTGTATTCCTTGGCTAGCAGCCCCACATCATAGCTTTTGCTTCTGTCATTACATCTCCTTCTCAGACCCTAACTCTCCTGCCTCCTTCTTAAAGGACTCTTGTGATTACATTGGGTCCACTAGGATAATCCAGGATAATCTCCCCATCTCAAGGTACAGGATTTAATCACATCTGCAAAGTCCCTTTTTACTTCTTGGATCACATATTCATAGACTCTGGGAATTAAGCCACAGCTATCTTTGCAAGGCCATTTTTCTGCTGACCACCCCTACTTGGGTAACTGAAGGAAATGATAAATTACAGTTAGCGTTTAGTCAAAATAAAGATGCAAAATTGTTCCACTCAAATTCATTGACTCCTCCTGAATTCTGCCCGTCAACCCTAGATCTACAGTACTGATAATCTATTAAATCGCCATCCAGAAAAGTAGTCATCAATTTACACTCTTTCAACAGACTGTACAAGTGTCCATTTTTCTCAAGCTGTTACTTATGTCAGGTTTTATCATTTAAAAAAAAGAGAAAGGAAAGTTAGGAAGAAAGAATGAAGGAAGGAATGAAAGAAATCTCTGCCAATCTCTTTTCCCAAAAGGGGAAAAATACACACTAGGCTTGTCCAGAAAGTATCCAACAACTGTTGATGCTATTTTTCATATTATGTGTCTGGATATTTTCTGGACATCACTCATGTAAGTAAGAATTTGGCTCTATCTAAACATTATACCACCTTTCAACCTCAAAACTTCCTTTGAAATTTCTATACTACATTTTGGTATTTATGACTTTAGAGCCAGAGATTGGCAAATTTTTCTGAAAATGGATAGATAAAAAATGTTTTGGGGACACATGGTCTTTGTTGTACCATTGTAGTGTGGAAGAAATGGGCGTGGTGTAGACCTTTATTTATAGAAGCAGATTGGTGTGCAGGCCATCGTTTGCCAGCTCCTATTTTAGAGAAGCACTTTATACATGGTATTAAAAATGTAATACCACATTTTAATTACATATGCAAGCCACATATGTAATTAAAACTATTCTAGTAACTACTTTTAAAAAGTAAAAAGTAACTGATGAAATTAATATGTTTTATTGGATCCAACATATCCAAAATATTATTTCAACATATTAGCAAAAAAAATTATTGGGATATTTTACAGATTTTATTCTGTAGTCGGTATTCATAATTTGGTATATATTTTACACTTTCAGTGCCTAGCCATTCAGACTAGCCATTCTACAAGTGCTCAATAATTCTATGTGAACAGTGGCTACTGTGTTGGGCTATCGCGTAAGTCTAAGCCTAATTTTGTTTTTTCCTTACAGGAAATAATTTTTTTTTTTTTTTGTTAAAACATTCAATTTAGCTAGAATATATTTAGGCCTATTTTTTTCCAATATTTTTTCTGTTATTAAGATTCCTTTCAAACTGTGGACTTAGATTTTTAAAACAGGACACATTTCTTCTAGTATATCTTTGATTATTGCTTTGGTTCTATTCTTGTATGAATTTTTATTTTATTTTATTTTATTGAGACAGAGTCAGAGTCTCACTTTGACACCATTGGTAAAGTGCTACGGCGTTATAGCTCACACTAACCTCAAACTCTTGGGCTCAAGCGATCCTTTGCCTTAGCCTCCTGAATAGCTGGTACTACAGGCACCAGTCACAATGTCCAGCTATTTTTTTAGAGATGAGGTCTTGCTCTTGTTCAGGCTGGTCTTGAACCCATGAGCTCAAGTGATCCTCCTGCCTGGACCTCCCAGAGTGCTAGGATTACAGGCATGAGCCACCACGCCCAGTTTGTATAAATTTTTAGAAGCACTAATATTTGCATGCTGGGTCTCAGTTTTCTCTCTTACCTTGTTTTTAGACTCTTTTTCCTTTGCATTCTGGGAAAACTTAAAGTTTAACTTTTATATCATTAATGCTGCTTTTCTGCATTTAAAAAATTATGGGCTTCTATCAAAGATACTGTATTATTTATAGTATTTCTTCATCTAGTCCTTTTTTAATTTCTGCCTACCTCTCAGCAGTGTCTTCTCCATCTAAATTCTTTGTTTTATCACATCTAAACCTTCTATCACTTATTTTCCTGCCATTTTAAATCCAATTGATTGAACATAAAAATAAGCTTATTCACTTAACCCCCTTTTTTTTTTTTTTGTAGAGACAGAGTCTCACTTTATTTCCCTCAGTTGACTGCCATGTTGTCACACAGCTCAGAGCAACCTCCAACTCCTGGGCCCAGGCAATTCTCTTGCCTCAGCCTCCCAAGTAGCTGGGACCACAGGTGCCCACCACAACACCCAGCTATCTTTTTGTTACAATTTGGCCGGGGGGTGGGCCACCCTCAGTATAGGGGGCTGGCACCCTACCCACTGAGCCACAGGTGCTGCCCACTTAACCCTCTTTTTAAAACCTTAAAATGGCATCTTCAAATTATCTAGTGCATTGTCAGCTACTACCACAATAATGCTGTGTAACAAACCACCCCAACACCATAATAACAACAACATGTATTTATTCTCATGCTCACCTGTCTGAAGGTTGGCTGGGGTGCTTTAGCCTCAACCTGTGTCCCATGGGTCTACTCTATTATCTCTGTCTGGGCCAGTGGCCACCTGGAACATGTTATCTTCATGATAGAAGTCAAAGCTCCCTGAGAGGCAGGAAGAAACACTCTGTGATGCTTAAGGTTAAAGCTCAAAACTCACACCTGTCACTTCTACTCACAGACCATTGGCCAAGTTAGTCACATAACCAAACTCAAAATTAATTGTGCGGAGTTTTATCACTTTACCTTTTATCACTTGTTTTAAAGAGTCAGTTCATAAAACCACAGTGATTTTTAGATAGACCAAACTGACAATACCATGTACTGGTGAGGATGCAGAGAAAATGAAACTCTAACAAAATGCTGGTAGCAAAATGGTACAGCCCCTTTGGCAAATAGTACAACGAATTTTCATGAAGTTAAATACGCATTTACCTATATATATATATTTTTTTTCGAGACAATGTCTTACTCTGTTGTCATCGGTAGAGTGCTGTGGCATCTCAGCTCACAGCACCCTCTAACTCTTGGGCTTAAGCAATTCTTTTGCCTCAGCTCCCAAATAGCTGGGACCACAGACGCCTGCCACAATGCTCGTTTTTTTTTTTTTTTTTTGTTATAGTTGCCATTGTTGTTTAGCAGGCCCAGGCCGGGTTCGAACCCATCAGTCCTGGTGTATATGACTGGTGCCTTAACCACTGAACTACGGGCACTGAGCCACATCTACCTATATGACCCAGCAATTCTACCCCTTGATATTTACCAAGATAAGTGAAAACTTACACTACATAAAAGAAGCCAGGTTCAAAAGGCTACATACTGTCTCATTTCATTTATATAATATTCTGGAAAAGGGGAAAAAACTATAGGGACAGAGAACAGATCAGTCAATTAATAAACATTGATTAAAAAGTTGAAGCCTTTCTAAAATTATCTTTTGTTTTCTTTATCAAATTATTTTATCAGAAGTCTCTCCTCCTTAGTATAAAATGATATGACCTCTGTTTTATATTACAGTATATTTCATAGCCTGTGTTTTTGGTTTTGTCCTCTAGCTTTGAATTAAAAATTTTTTTTATTTAAATCTGGTGTTTAACCCTAATTAGAAAGAGTGGCTCTTCCTTGATTCTTTTCAATATAACTGGTTGTGATTTTTCTATATGATTTCATGCAAGGTCAGTTTTCACACTGGTTTTTCTGTCGTTCAAGGCTGGGCCTGGCCCAGTTAGCACCTCTGTGGGACCAGGAGTCAATGTCTGAGGGGCATCATCTGTGGCACAGGGGAGCAAGTCCTAGATGTAGGAAATCTGGGTTTAGGAGATAATGTGTAATGCCTACTCAAAAAAGAGGTCCTAGGGCAATGGAGACTCAGGTCTCCAGATTGCTAAGCTAGATGACAGCTAAGCCTGAAGAAGTTGAAAGGACTGAAGGAGTTTGGAAAGGGACATTCCATCCCGGGCCCTGCCCCAGAAGAGAGGTAGGGGAGCAGGTGCTGTCCAGGCTTGCCAGCTTTTGGCCCTTACTCTGCCCAGCTTTTTCTCTAATTGAAACTCTCCTCTTTTCCATCAGCAGCACCAGCCTGGGTGCCCAGCAGGCAGAATGTGCATCAATCATTAGCAGATTTGTGGTTAAGCAGCCTGCATAATTCCACAGAGATGAGCTCCCCAAAGGAAGCCGGTGGGTTTGGATGGGGCTGCTGGCTTCCTCCTCTTGTTTCTGAAATCATCTCTGGTCAATCAGTGACTTCCTCCCATCCTGTGGTCCACTCTGGTTGTGCAGGCAGCCTGCTGGTGTCATTGGGCTGGCCTTGGGCTTGGGGGATGCCCTGCTGCTCACCCCACTACCTCCATGGTATAGGGCAGTGCCTCCAGGTGCAGTGCCAGCTCCCTTACCTCTGAGCTCCACCCATTTCCCTGGACCAAGCTCCCAGGTTGGCCTGGCTGGTGTGTGGCCTTGGGAAGGCCCTTCTCCTCGGCCTTAGCTTTCCTTTCTCAGTTATCCAAGGAAGTGACTTGTCCTGGGAGGGGAAAGGAGGACAGGGTGGTGGGTGGTAGGTCTTGGACTGACTAGGGCAGAGTCAGCCTTCTCCTTCTGGACCTGCATCGTGGGGCTGGTACTGGGCTGAGCTGGCCTCTGCCTCAGGGGCAGGCAGAAGCCAGGAAGTCAAGTGTTCACCAGTTCACAGACGTGCTGGGCCCGTAGATTCAGAGAGAAGCCACACAGTGGCTGTAGGTTACTTTGCGTTGCCATTTACTTCTTTATTCTCAAACCTTCAGCAGTGACCTTGTTATATATCACTGCCTCATCTCAGACATGCTGGGGAACACAATGAAAGGCTCTCCTTCCTTGTTTAGGACAGAGTGGCAAAGGTGGGTAAGGCCCTGCTTTTGCTGAAGCCCCTTTGGTGGTGACAATGACCACTGTGTTCTGAGCAAATGCCAGACATTGTGCTGGGGGGCATTTTGCAGAGGGGAAGGCTCTTCAGAGGGTTGATGGTGAGGATGGTCCCATTTACTGTAATTTAAAATTCCTTCATCTAGGGCCTCCTTTTGCCCCAGGAGGTAGGGATGTTCTGGTGACAGGTTATCGCTGTCTGCCATGCCAGCTGTGAGGAGATGTGAACAGGTGCTGCAGAAGCCCTTGGGAAACAGCGCCCCCTGCAGGGCGGGGCAGAAAGGCTTTCCAGAGGGGCCGTTGTCTTTGCAGGCACATCTTTGTCTGTATCTTAGACTATTGCTTTAGGGAAAATTCCCGGAAGGGAAATTTTTCATGCCAAAGCAGGGAGCATTAGTCAAAATTCTTTTGGCTGTAGTGACAGAAAACCCCTTAAGCTGGCTCATGAGAACTCAGACACATGCTGGGCGCTGGGACTCAATCAGGGCCATGGGGGCTCCTTCTCCCTCCTCCATCTCTCTTCTAGGCTTTCCTCTGAGGTGACTTATTCACATGCAGGCCCTACTCCCTCCTGGAGCCCTTGGAAGTTCCAGACTTAACTCCTGCCAGCTTAGCCATCTGCACAAAAAGAGACTCTTTCCAATTCAGTCTGTACAAGTCCTGGGCTGAGTCTCGCTGGACCAGCTGGACCCTGAGTTGGACCCCAGTGCTGGGAGAGGCAGTGCCTTGGTCAACTGTCCTGAGTCCCAACCTACTTCTGGCAACTGGAGGGGGGTGGTGTTCACCCAAACCAGTGGAATGGGAATGAGAGAAAGAAGCCTCCTTACGGAAAACTGGTACCAGAAGATATTGTACAGCAAACTCTGCTGATGTCTACCTCTGGCAGGGACACTTTTTTTTTTTTTTTTTTTTTTTTTGAGATAGAGATTCACTCTGTCACCCTGGGTAGAGTGTTCTGGCACCATCTTAGCTCACAGTAACCTTAAGCGCAACCTTTTGGGCTCAGGAGATTCTCTTGCCTCAGACTCCCGAGTAGTTGGAACCACCATGCCTGGCTAGTTTTTTCCCTACTTGTAGTAGAGTTGGGATCTCACTCTTACTCAGGCTGGCCTTGAACCCCTGAGCCCAGGCAATCCACCTGCCTCGGCCTCCTAGAGTACTAGAATTACAGGTGCGAGCTACTAAGCCCAGTTGCAGAGGCATTTCTAACCCTCTCCGCATGTCATCCGGTTTTATCCTCAGTAGTCATTGATGGCTGTGGAGAAATCTGTTGGAGCAGAGAGTCAAGGACACCTAGAAATCCTCAAGGGAATCATTTATTTGGTACACCTGGGTTCAAAGCCACTGTGTGCTGGGAGCTGCTAGGTGGGAGGGAGCCCTGGAGGGAGAGTGACCTTGTGGGCTGGGCATTGTCTGTGCCCAGGGTTAGGCCTCAGAGAGCTTCTGTTCTGTGAGGGAGAATGTTCGTGCAGAGATGACAGTTGAGCAGAGTCAGCAAGTCACAGGGTGGCTGGGAACACAGAAGCTGGGCACTTAGGAAAGCCTTGAGATGGGGTACATGCACCTGGCTTTGAGACGGCAAGGATGTCTGGGAAAGCCAAGAGGAACATAGAGGTGGAATGTTCTAGGCAGCAGAGTCAGCCTGAGCTAAGGCTGGGGACTGAGAGAGGAGAGGGCATTTAGTCAATTTGGACAAATGCATGTGGCTGGAGGTTGGCATGAGGGGATGGGCAGCAGGGACGGCTGGTGTCCGCTGAGGCTCAGGGGGCTGGTAAAGGAAAATTATGGGGAGGGAGGTCCTTGCCAAGGGGCTTTGGCTTCATCTTGGGCAATGGGACTCCAGTAAGGGGTTCTGAGCAAAGCGTGTCTCCCACAGGTTGGTGTGGTCTGAGCTAGCTGGGCTGGTTGAGGTAGGGCCTGAACCTGGCAGCCAGAGGGAGCAGATGACCCGTGGAAGACAAAGACTGATGTGGGGCCATGGCACTCTCTCTTCTGCCCTCTCCTTTGTCTGGTCTGCCTTCTCTCTCCCTCTTGTCCTACCCTCCATTCCCTTTTCCCTTTTGTCTCCTTGGAGGGCGGGGAGCTGCCTTTCCAGAAATAGAAGTTTATGGGGAAGTTTATCCTTGGCACGAGAGACATCCGCCTCACTCCAGAAAACCCAGGGTAAAATAAATCTAATTAAATCTGTTACTGTTCACAGAGACTAGTTTTGTGGGCAATTGACCTGTTTTATTTATTATGTAAACCATCATGAAACCCAAGCTCCATATTATTTATGCTAATGGAAGGGAATAGGTAATAAATCCCGCATGAGGATGTGGGCAGACCAGATGGTGCTGGTGGCACTTTGATGGCTCGTGCTGGAGGAGCTGGTGCCAGACGTCGTTCCCAACCCCAGGAGAAGGGCTGGGAGGTGCTGGGAGGGGGTGGGATTGCATCTTGGGGCCGGCCTCACGCTCAGCAAATTGCAGAGTGCTAATGAGAAGAGGGGGTCTTTCTGGGTCATCTCCTGCTCCCTCTTGGAGGAAACTCCAATCTGTGTTATGTCCCTTGGAGGGATCAGAATAACATTAGACAGTGCACCTCCCATGTGCCAGGTGCTAGGGCAGGCTTGTCACCTGCAGACTCAGATTGGATTTCCACAATAATGCTGAGAAGCAGGTCTTGTGGTTCTGCAGGTGAGAAAACTGAAGCAGTGTCAGAGCTGGGGCTCGAACCCAGGTGTGCTTGAACCTAGATATGTAAGCCTAAAATCTTGTCTGGGTGTCATGGCCTTGGGTAATACAGATCTTGGAATGAAGGAAGGGACCAAGAGGGAGAGAGGAAGACAGGGGGGAGGGTTGGAAGAGGGGCAGAGAGAAAGGGGAGGAGGGGGCGGAGGGAAAAGAAAACAGAGAGAGAGGGAAAGACACTTCTCCTTTCCCCTGAGAGATCTTCTGAGGAAATGAAAGACTAAGATGTGTGGTCAAGTGCAGGGACAGAGCGTATGCAGGTGGTGACTGTTTCTAGCTGTGAGGGCAGCTGCCCTTTTAGAGAAATGGAAAGGCAGGGAGCATGTTTACTGCCAAAGGCTGAGAGCACCACCTTTTCTTCAAAAAGGAAGGAAGAAACATAATTGAGAGGCCACAGAAAAGGATCAGAGTTTACAGCAGACTTGCAAGTAAGTGGAGTTGGCTACCAGCCTGCACTGCCGTTCCCAGGCTGCTGCCCCCCCCTCCCCCTTGCAGGGAGCACCAGGCCAGTGCAAATTCTTGCTTTGCTTGGTTTTTTTGGGCAAAAGGGTCAAAAGAGAAGAGTTTAATCCAGAAGTGGTGTGATTTATTTTCAAAGACAGTGAAGGCCTTGTGGGTGTGCCATATAATACCAGAAAGGGTTTGGACTTCCCATGTGAACTTGAACAAGTTACTTAGCATCTACAAGCCTCAGTTTTCTCAGGGGGACAGCAATGTCCACCTCCAGTGTTGGCTGATGAGGACAAGGCAACAGGGCAAGGCACAGCCAGTGTGCTGGCCCAGAGGAGGTCTCTCAAGGATGCCGGTGAGAGATTCTCACAGTCACATTCTGAGATGGAGTTCCAGGAAGTTTATTGCTGGGTAAGGAGGAGGGTGGGAGTAGGATCGGGCCAGGGAAGGAGTTCAATGTGAGGTAGTGGCAAAAAGACCTTAGTCAGGGGGCTCTGGAGCTGGGATACATTCATAGTAGAGTGGCCAAGTGACCCAGTTTGCCCAGGACAGCAGGAATTCCTGGGATGCAGGATTTTTGGTACTAGGATTGGAAAAGTCTCAGGCAAACTGGAATGAACTGGTCATTCTCCCATGCAGTTTTCCTGGGTAAGGCAAAGGCACTGGATCTTTCTTTATATTTCAATGAATGTGTGTTGCCTCGATGGAGGGGACTTAACCTTGAGCAAGACGGCTTTCCTTGGCTGAAGGTGATGCCTGGAGAGGGACTCAGCTGTGAGCTGTCAGTTATCAACACTCCCAGCAGTTGGGGGAATGAGAGTCTTGTTTCTGTAGGTAGAGTCGGGGGGAGGGGGGGAGCATACCAAGGTAACCACTAAGATTGCTGGGTGAATGTAATTCTCTCCCCATCACCTGTGATGTAGATCAGAACTGTTATAAAGAGAGTTTCCAAACGTGCCACAACTGTCAGCTCAGGGACGCCTCCTCCAAATTTTGATCTTGGCTTGTTCCAAGGGTAAGATTTTGTATCTCTGCTACTACATAGAACCATAGGGTCTGTACTCCAGGGACCCTGGAGGTCCCCATTACAGGTATATGTCTTTTGAAACACCCACTTGGGGCAGAGGAACTCATCAGAGTTTTCAGAAGGAATTCTTTTTGCTTTTTTCCTTGGAAATTATTCTCCCTTTTTCTTTTTTCTAGTAAGGGAATTTCAGACCCTCCTCATCCCAGATAATTAAAATTATAATATGAATAATAACAGATGACACTTGCAGAGTCCTTACTAGTGCCAGGCGCTGTTTTATAATAGATTACTTTATCTTTCCAGCCATCCTCTCAAGTAGATACAATGAATTTGTCAATGTAAAAGTTAAAATCCAGAAAGGTTAAGAAATTAATAAAGTTAAGCTTTACCATAGCTAAGAGGTGGTAGAGCCAGGATGCAAACTGAGGCAGATTGCTTGCTCTTCTCTTCTCATTGTGCAAATGAGATTGAGACTGCTAGTCTCAAACTAGATTGAGACTGCCAAGTCAGTCGAAACTTAAATTGGTTCTGGCTGGCTGTTCTGTCCCTGCATTCTTTCATGATGATGAAACAATATTAAAAATAATCATAGATACAACGTATCAAGTTCTAACACTGTCAGACACTGTTCCAACAGCTTTATCTTCTTACAATTTTTTGTTGTTATCACAAACCTATAAGGTAGTTATTCTTATTATCTTCATTTTATAAGTGATCGTCACTTACCCTAAGCCATAAAACCAGTAGGGTTGTTCTGGCTACTTATTACTGGGTAACAAACTCCAACAAACTTAGTGTCTACAAACATCCACCGTTTTATTATATCTCACTATTTTATGGATGAAGAATTCAGGCTGGGCTCTGCTGGGTGATTCTTCTCCTCCTCACAGCATTGACTAGCGTCCTTCAGTGATACTCAGCTGGTTGCTGCATTGGTCGGGAGGGTCCAAGACAGCTTTTCTCATATGCCTCAGGTCTTAGTGGACCCAGCTGGGTCCCTCTTCCTCTCCTTATAGTCTCTCCATCTTTGCGTGGTCTCTCCAAGCCAAGTCATTGCACATCTTATGTAGTGACTGAGGACTCCCAAGAGTGAGCTAGGAGGCATGAAGTGGAAGTTGCCAGTCTCTTAAGGTCTGGGCCTGGAAACTGGAACAGCATCACTTCCAACATAATCTGTTGGTCAATACTATTATAGAGGTCACACTAATGCAGGAAAGAAGAATATAGACGTCACTTGCTGCCATCTTAAATCCACCTCAGAGACCAAGTCTTTCTGTCTCCAAAGCACTGGTGTTTAATGGTCTCTTTGCTTGTCCCTCCCCTTCCTTCACGAGCTTTCTCTTTCCTCTGTGATTTCTTCTCACTTCAGAAAACTCAGCAAACAGCAGTTCCTCTGCTCCTCAGCTCTTGAGGCCCTGCGAGTGGTCAGTGGCACAGAATTGCCTGACCCTTTGAGCACTCCTCTCCTTCCCTCCTTCTTTGTCTTCCTTGCCTGTGCTCCAGACCTTCAGCTGCTTGGCGGCTCCGTCCTCAATTGGCAGGTGGGACCTGTTAAGGGATGAGGGTCACCATGGGGCAGTGCATTGAGTCAGAGGAGAAACCTGCAAGTGAGGGCTGGCAGCTGGGGTGGGAGACAGGCAAAGTCCACCTGGGGCAGCACTGATGGTGGCAACAAGGCAGCACAGTTCTGCCAGCTGTGGGGCGCTCATATCTGGTCAGCTTGTCTCCCTGTTAAAAACTTTCCATGGATGCCTATTGCCCTGAGGCTAAAGTCCTTCAGGATCTGATCTTGCCTGCTCTGCAGCCTTATCACTCAGCACTCTCCCTTTGTGCCCTCTGCTCTGGCTACACTTCTTTTATCTGGGAAGATATAGGGGTTTGAGCTGCTGTAGCCATCTTGAAACCATAAGAGGCCTGGGAGGGAGTGAGAATGTGGAACTGAGAGACAGAGACAGATGTAGCAAGAGGGCTTTGGTGAGAGAGGGAGAGAGAGAGGAAGAACATGGACAATTGTCACAGACCTGGATCGAACTGTACCTGATTTTTTATATATATATATATATATATATATATATATATATATATGACCAACTTTCTGGTCACATGAAACAATGTATTCCTATGTGCTTAAACCAGTTTGGGTTGGGGTTGCTGTCATTGGTAACAGAAGAGCACCAGTGATGGTGGGGGAACTGAGGCCCCACCTGGATATTCAGACTGCATTCAGCCCTGGGTAATGGTAACACCTCTGTCCTCTGCGGAATGAACCTAGAACTTGGCTGTTTGGGCTGGATTTCTCCAACTTTTTATTTTATAGATGAGGAAACTGAGGCCCAAAGAGTTTGGGCCTCTGACTATTTAAACAGCAGCTTATCTGGGCCCAGACTAGGATTAGCATTAGGTACCTTGGCTAAAGAGGGTGGCTGGACTTTCAGCCCAGTGGTCCTTCCTTCTACCACTAAAGATGCTTCAGATGGGAATAAATTTCCTATCTGCAGCTTCTACTGAGGCCCCTGACCTCACCCTACGTGGTAGATTGTGTGTAGGGCCCTAAGCACACACAGAGGACAGGACAGAAAGGTCCAGGCTCCACTCATGGGAAACGAGGGTAATTGAATCTGTCAGGCCTGGGTGGGGATGAGAGGTGGCTGAGACTTTCCAGGCAAACCCTGTGTTCCTGGTCTTAGTGGTACATAAAGGCTACAGGGATGAGGGCCAGGAAGGCCTCATGGGGGTAGCCTCAGGACTGCCCACAGGCCAGCTCAGAAGGCTGAAGGGCTATAAGCTAGCCCTGGTTAAGTGGGGTGACACCATATTGTCCTGTTCAGCTCTTTCTACCTCTGGCCTGTCCTGTTTCTGGAATGTGCTGGCAGTTTCTGCATCAGGGCCTTTGCACATGCTGTCCCAGCTTTATGCAAATCTCCTCTCTGCCTTGATGTACTCTTCTCATCTTTCAGGCCTCAGCTTAAATATCACTTTTCAGGGAAATCCTTCCTTATCTGCCTTCAATAATTCAATAAATATTTATTGAGCTCTTAATACATGCCAGACATACTTTCTGAGTGAGGGAGGGGAAGGCAGGGGAGCCCCAGGTGCAGACAGGGATGCAGGTCAGGAGGCCTCACCTTTTGGGTCCCAGGGGGATGTGCACTGAGAAGTCATGGAGGGCTTTTAAGCAAGGGGTGGCATGGTCTAAGTGACAAGTTTGCAGACTCCTTCTGGCTGCCGTGTGGGTGGCAGGCTGTGGGTAGAGGAGTGTGGAACTAGGAAACAATGCCAGGGGCCCAGGCAGACATGATGGCTGCTGGGGCTGGGATAGTAGCTGTCATGCTGATGGCAGGGGTTGGCCTTGGGATTTGCCAAGGACCTGGATATAATATATGAGAGAAAGCTGGCAATGGCTTTGGCCAGTGGCAGGGTGCTGCTTATTGAGAGCAGAACTCTGGGGACAAGAGTCTGGGGTGGGGGAAAGCCCAAGCATTTCATTTGGGGAGGCTCTCTTGGGGAAGGGAGATGTGCAGTAGGCAGCTGCAAATAGAAATTTTAAGCTGGGAGATGGGGTTAGAGCTGGAGACGCACATCTGTGAAGAAGGCGTCTAGTGCCACTGAATCCTCACCCGGGGAGAGAGGTTGAAGAGCAGAGAAGTCCAAGCCCTGAGCCCCAGAATCCTCCACTTGCTTCTGAGACATCACCCACCCCTGGGTTCTCCTAGTTAGCTTAGAGGTCAGGATTAGGAGGGGCTCGTATCTGTCTAACAAATTACTACAAACTAGTGGCTTAAGACAACAGAAATTTATTCTGTCACAGTTCTTGAGGGCACAAGTCCAAGATCAAGGTGTCTACAGGGCCACACTCCTGCCAGAAGGGGAGAATATTGTCTTGTTTCTTCCAGTTTCTGGTGGGTCTAGGGCCAGGATATGCCTCCTTGAGGTAGGAGGGGAGGTGGGGATAGAGTGGGGGGATGCCCAGTGGAGCAAGTTGCTGGTCAGACCTGGGGGGCTGCTCTCGGGGATGGGTGAACTAGGGGTAGAAGTTCTGGGATCTTCTTTCTGGAAGGAAAATTCACCCTCAAATCCTTCCCTAACACCTGGGGAGGGCCACCTACCCTCTTTAGCCAAGGTACCTAATGCTAATCCTGGTCTGGGCCCAGATAAGCTGCTGTTTAAATAGTCAGAGATTAGTTTTCAAATTGACAAATAGAGCCCATCTGGAGTGCTTGGAGCCGGCCCCTCCAGGGTCTGGCTAAGCAAACCCAGTTTAATTAGTCCTGGTGCTCAGCCCAGTAGGGGTGGAGACAGACTAGAGGAGGGAGTGGTGGCCATCTTCTAGCTCAGCTGGCCTCTCCAAAGCGGTTAGGCTAGCCTTGTCCGTCTGCCTGCCCAGCCTCCTCCTCACTGTCCTGGGCCCTCAAGGGTTAAGGAAGAGGAACAAGGGAGGGGAGAATTCAGTCCCCCAGGAAGGAGGAGGGCAGATCTGAACCCTGTCTTTACTCCGCCTCTCTTCTGCTTCTCCCCACGCCTTCACACCCCTAAGTTGCCCATGCCTGGGCACGCCACCCATTCATTCCTTTACCCATTCATCTGTCAGATAAGCACTGAGCACCACTGCTGGCCGAGCATTGTTCTGGGCACAAAGGGGTGAAGGTCTTGCCCTCTGGACCTTTTGATATAGGGGTGAGCAATAGATACTGGGCAAACAATCACACAAATGGATATTCAATCAAAGAATCATAGAGATGGCATGGTTTGGGGAAAGGGGGTGCTTCCTGAGGTTGGCAGGGGTGGGGGTACAGAGTGGTCTTAGGAGGCCCCATGGGAAATGCTGCTGGAGCTGAAATTTGAAGTAATGGGGAGTCAGCTGGGGAGGGGAATGGGTTTGAGAAAGAGAGTGTGTGCGTGTGTGAGTGTGTGTGTGTGTACACAGCTGTGCACACATGTGACATTCCAAGCAGAGGAAACACTGGGGACCACTGAAAGTGAGGAAGCCCAGCACCTCTGCATACCCAGGAAAAGGCCTATGTTCTGGGGATGGGAAGCTTGGGTGGCAGGCTGGGCTGCCTCAGGTCCAGGCTATCTCAGGCTCTAATCCCTAGAGTAAAGAAAGGGACGCTTTCCCTGGCCTCCGGCAGGGCTGCACATCTCCCATAGAGATGGCACCAGTGGCAGTGTCTCTGCTTGGAGTCCTGCTCCCTGGTCACCTCACCCTCCTGGGCAGCTCCTAGGGGGCACATCGCCCTGCGCTCACCCACCACAGACCACCCAGCTGTCTGTATGGCTACTGCCCGGCCCCACGTCTGAGGCTGTCCTTGTGTTTTCCTCATCAGTGTTCACCCTTGTGCTAAATAAACATGATGAATGTAGTCTTGGCTCAGGCATCACCTCTGTGGTGAATAAAGACAGTGCTGACCGAGTGAGGGGGTCCCCAATTCATGCACTTTTTCCTTCCAGTGCTCACTGACCCTGTACAGACACCTGTCATCTCCCAGCCCCAGAAGAGGGTGTGGTGCTGACAAATGCTTAACAACTGGCTTCCAGAGGGAGGAAGAAAGCCCTGCTTTGTGGCTTTTGCTCATTTCTTTAAACATACCCAACATGATCACTTAAGTTTTTTACCTGAACACAGAGCCAGGCAGGGATGAGCACAGTCACAGTTGGAGGCCCCAGCCACCACTCTGTGGGACATTGCACTGTTATAGGAGTCTGGGCCCACAGTCTAGTCAGAGCTGTGCTGCTGGTGGGGACAAGCTGGTGGAGACAGTGTCATGGTCATAATATGGGCTCTGGAGCCATACTGCCTGGGTTTGAGTTCTGATTAGCTGTGTGGCCATGGGCAGGTTACCAGACCTCACTGTGCCTCAGTCTCCTCATCTCTGAAATGGGGACAGCAATGACAATGAATGATAATGACCCTTTTGCTGGAACAGTGTGATGACTACATTGGACACTGCTTGGAGAGCAGTTGGAAAGGTGTCTGGCACACAGTAGGTGTTTAATAAGTCCTGGTGGTGCCTTCAACCTTCAGGCATACTTTGCATCCCTGCCTGCCTGTGAGCACCCATCCCCAGGCTAGTACAAACAGCCGGTGGCTGGAACACTCCCAGCTCCCCATGCCCAGATAGCCCAGACTTTGTCCTTTGTAGAAGCTGGTAAAGTTCCAATGACTCAAATTCTACCAGAAAAACTGAGGTTTTGTACCAGGTTACAAGGCTGGAAATTTTAGTTGAGGCATCTTAGAACTATTCAATGTATAGTATAATGAGATGTCCACCCTTTAAGAAGCACTGGAAAATCCCAGACATGACCAAGGAAACAAAGAAATAAATCCAAGGAAAACCAGGTGAAAAGGAGCAAGAAGAGCCCAGTGTAAGTTTCTCATTAATAATCATTTCCTCGTCATTCATTTATTCTCTCTGAGTAGTCACAGACAAGGACTTGATGTTTAAAAAAAAAATAAAAGGAAGAAAATCCTAAAATGGGGGAAAATTATATCCAATTTCATTTTTTCCCTGTACAGATTGGGAAAAGACAATTCTATTAGAAAGTCCTGGTGAGGAACAGTGTCCTTGTGAGCAACGAGACTCAAGCCTTTATAAAGGTGAGGGCAGGCTGTAGGAGGGCCACTACCACCTTGGGCTCCCAGGAGTAGCTTCCAGGATACAGAGAAGTGGCCTTGAGGCACATGCTGAGGCCCGTTTCTGAGGCTGGGGGTTGTGCTAGGTTGTTTTGTCCTTGAACCTCACTTTTGTTCTTCTCCCAAGTTTGCTGCAAGTTCTGGTGGGCAGGAAGGTGGCTGGTGCTTGCTAGGAGGATGTCTCATATGAGATGCTTCTTTCCAAACAGTCTCCAAGGATCTCAGCTAGCTTGGCCTGGATACACACATGCCCAGAGGACAAGCAGCTCTGCCATCCTTCAGGACACAGAAGGGAGCAGACCCTTGAGCTGAAAGGTGGCAGTTGGCACAACAAAGTCAGGGCCAGGCTGGGCGGAGGCCAGGGTCCCCTGATGGGTTTGCTTTCTTCCTGGTGATTACCCATTACCTCCCGTCAGTACTTGATAAAGCGTTATCACGAAATTATCCGCCGCAGGCTCTGACATCAGTATGAAATCCATTACTGTCCGTCAAACCCTATGGCTAATGGGAAAAACCCAGCAGCTGCCCGGTGTGCCAGGCGGGGCCCAGACGGATTCGTTATCTATCTATTACTCCAGCAATCACACTTCGTAATGGGATCTTGGATGGGAAATGACAAGAAGTCCCAGGATATGTCATTCTGATGGGCAGCTGGTGGGTGGAGCTGCCTGGCTGGCTCTGGAGCACGGAGTATGGCAGGAAAGTGACCCAAGGAGTCAGCTCCAATGCTGGCCCCATCTGCTGAGGGGAAGCCCTTCACTTGTGGCACATGAGTAGTTCCCAATACAGAGCTAGGCAAGCATGCTGGTGGATAGAAGGCTGAATAGATGAATGAATGGGTGGACAGATGGATGGATGGACAGATGGATGAATGGGTAAATGGATGGATGGATGGTTGGATGGACAGATGGATGGATGGGTGGACAGATGGGTGAATGGGTGGGTGGATGGATGAATGGACAGAGGATGGAAGGATAAACAGATAGAGAGATGGGTGGACAGATGGATGAATAGATGTATGGTTGGAGCAACAGATGGATGGATGGATGGACAGATGGAGAGATGGGTGGACCGATGGACAAATGGGTGAACAGATGGACAGATGGGTAGATGGATGAAATCCTAGGCCATATCCCAGCAGTCTGGGTTTTGTGCCTCACTCTGTTCCTACTAGCCCTGGCTTTTGCCTCCCCTGTCCAAATGCAAGGATCAAGTTCTGTAGCAGCCTTCCGTGAACTTGGGCACTAGAGTCAGACAGACCCATGTTGGCAGCCCAGCTTTCTAGGAGAGAGTTCTTCCAATCCATGTTGGAAGTTCCCCTTTTTCTGGCTCTGTAAAATAGTATCTGCAGCTAATATTCTGTGGTACTGGCTGGCCAGGAGGCATCTTGACAGCCTGGAGGATGGTAGCACACACTCAGTAAGTTCACTGGCTTAGGAGCCTAACTGTCTTTGAGTCCTGAGTCTGTGGCATGCTGCAAGCTGACCACGGACAGAGCACTTCTTCCTTCCCATGCCTCACCTGTGAAATGGAGCTGACGGTAAGTAGCTTGTATGGTAGAGGGAATCTCTGATACTGTCCCCTCCCTGGCTTCGTCCCCAGTCCTCTTCCCTCACTCACTTTGCTCCAGCCTCACTGGCCTCTTAGCTGTTCCACGGACATGCCAAGTCATTCCCACCTCAGGGCTTGGCACTTGCTGCTTCCTCTGCCTGGAATGCCCTTCCCCGTATGCCTACACATCTTGCTCCTTCAGCTCTTGCGGATTTTTACCACATGTCGCCATCTCTTCAGAGTCTTTCCCAGCCATCTGATCTAAAGTGACAACCCTCCTGTCTTCCATTTCCCATTCTGCCCCCCTTGTTTATCTCCTCAGCACGTGTCACCTGTATTTTACCAGCTCATTGTCTAGCTGCCTCCCTCTAGAATAGAAGCTCCCTGAGGGTGGAGAGTTTTGTCTCTTTGCTTTGCTGCTGTCCCAGCAACTAAGGCAATGTCTGGCTCTAGTGGGAGCTCACTAACTATAAATACAAGTGGATGAATCATGGATATTTACAGAGAAAACGTAGGGAGATTCCGTGTGCTCAGGCCTGCTCCAGTCATGAGGGTTCATATCTTGTCTTCTGCTTCTGTATACCCCAAATATCAAGTTGAATTAACTCATGAAAGCAGAGGAGGGAACTTGGCTGGGGAGAAGCTAAGAAGCCTACTGGCTCAGCCAGGCCCCAAGGAAACTCCCAAACCTCATTAGCAGTTTTATTAAAGACAATTGGATTAGACATGTCTGCAACAAACGTTTACTTGGCTTAAGCTGGGGGAGTTCATTCATTTTTCATTAACGTGCCTGCTGCCCTCTCAATTGTCAGGCCTTAAAGAACTTGGCCGGCTAGATGGACACCCTTGTGGGTTCTCACCACATCAGTCCTCTCCTGTTGTCCACCCCACCTCCTCACTATTCCCCCAGGGCAGTGTCTTGCCTCTCCGTCTCCCTGCTCAGGAGACGGCTCCCAGCAGGTCTGCAACTTAACCCAGAAGAGGGGAGCCAAAGAACAGCAAGACCACTCTCCTTCCCTCCACTAATGCCTCCGACCTCATGCACTACCCTAACAGGGGGCCCTCCCTTGAGGCAAATGAGGTGACTTCACATCCCTGGGCTCTGGTCCCCTGCAGGGAAAAGACCCATAACTGGATCTCCTTTGTCATTTCCTCCCCTCGCTTGTGCACTGGCTGTTCCCCCATCTGGCATGCCCTTCCCCAGTCCCCGCATGGCTGGCACCTTCCCATCCATCAGCTCTATACACAAACGTTACCTCTTCTGAGATGCCCCCCCGACTACCCTACCTCGGGGTGTCTTCCAAAGGCAGCTTACTTCTTTCCCTTGTAGCTCTTCTCTACATGAACATTATCTTGTTTTACATTTATTGTGTAGGTCAAGGAACTTCAGGATATCACGTGATGTTAATATCATATTATCCCCATTTTACTGATTGGGAAATAGAGACACAAGTAATAGAAAGACACAAGAAATAGACAGTAAGTTGGTGGTGGAGCTGGAGTTCAGTGACTGCAAAGCCCCTGTTCTTTCCTTGCTGTTCTGGAGAGTCACTTCTTAATGCATTGTAGGGTCCTGGGGTGAGCTGCATTCACGACTCTGCCTGCACAACCTCACTCAAATCCAGAACATGGGGCGCCCCCCTGCTGGCCACTACAATGCAGAGATCAGTCTGTGGGTCCAGGCTCAGGAGGGGCAGCCCCAGGTTGTGTGCCCTCCAATTCCCAGCCCAGTGGGGCCATGAGGTGACACCATACCCAGCAGCAGTATATTCCCACCTGCTGCAGATATTAATTTGGGGTTTATAGAAAAATCTATACAATGTGAGTTATCCAGGGCGGCGGTCGCAGGGAGAGGCACAAAATCAATAGTGAGAGATTGTGCTATTTCAGGGCTTCTGTAAACGAAGCTGCCTGGGCCACTCTGGGTAGGTGCAGGCAGGCGAAGGTCAGCAGGCTGCATGGCCCCGTGCGCGACGACCAGTCCGCTGGCTGGCCGCCCTGGGGGAAGCTCGTTTCAGTGCCTGCTGGGACTGATTTGTACTCTCCCTCGGCACTGTCAAAGGGCTTGGTAAATATTTATTAACACGTCTCCACAGGCGAGAGTGCCTTCTTGGCTGTGGCTTCTTGGCCATCAGACTGTGCAAGATGCTCCTCTCCGAGCCCTGGACTTGGCTGTGTCAAACATTCAGGCAGCCCAGGGAATGGGGTCTCAGCAGGGGCTTCCTCATCAGGGAGGGCTCCTGAGGTTTTCTAATGGAGTGAAAGTCGTGGCTGCGCAGATGCCCAGTCTGAAGGGATCCCACTCAGGGCTGGGCCACTTGACTTCATTCACAATCTCAGTCCTGTCTCCAGGATCCTGAAACTCTAGCCCCTTCCCACGTGATCAGAGGTGCTAAAGCAGAGCTGTCTTCTAGAAAGCTAATGTGAATCACAAATGTAACTTTAAAATTTTCTAGCAGCCACATTAAAGAAAAGGTAAAAAAGAAACAGGTAAAATTAAATTTCATTCCATCTTTTACTTTATCTACTTTACATAGATCCCAAATAGCATGTCACTATGTAATCAAAATGGAAAAGTATTAATGAGATATTTTATTTTCTTTTTGTTAAGCCAACTCTTTGAAGTTGGATGTGTGCTTTGAAACTTGGAGTATATCTACATTTGGACTAGCGGCATTCCAAGGGCTCAACAGGTATGTATGTTGGATAGCATGGATCTGGACAGTCTGTCCAGGGCAGGTGCCAGGGGCTAAATGGATGGCATGGTGGTATTGCCCACCAGATGTTTCCTGTTCTCCTGGACAGGGTCCCTGAAGGCAGGGGTGATCCCATGGCTTGCTTTGGCCAGTGAAGTAGGAGTGGCTGTGGAATGTGACTCTTTAAGCACCACTGTGCAATTCATAGGCCTTTATTCCCTCTGCTGGGAGACCAGCAGCAATCCAGATGGTGGCTGTGCTGTCCACCTGAGTCCCAGAGTGAGAAGCTGTGGCACCAGCAATGTTGTCTGGTGAGGGCGGCTTAATACTTCCAAGATGGTACTTTGTTTTGTCCTTACCTTACAGAAGGCGGAAGGGTAAGGGAGAGTGTGTGAAGCCTGTTTTGCTGGGACCTTAATCCCACTCACAAGGGCTCTACCCTCATGACTTAATCACTGCCTGAAGGCTGCATCTCTTCATAGTATCACATTGGTGATTAATTAATTAACATGTAAATTTTGGCAGGGGATACCATCATTCAAATCATAGTACTGGGTATCAGGTGCTGTGGGATGCCAACCCCAGGATCCCTGGGCTCACAGCAGGCTGCAGGTTTGCCTAGCAATACATGAGAACTCCCCCAGTGGCTTTCAAACCAAAGTGGGGCCTGCACAGGCTGCTTAAAGTCCTGGCTGTTTCATGCTCAGTAGAGCTCTAGCCCCTTCCCACTACTGATCACGATCTGCAAAAGTACCAGATGAGTACACAACTGAAAAAGCCACCTTTGTCCCTAGAACTTCAGGGGAGTGGGGTTTCCTTGGGTCCTTTGGGTATTTTTCAGTGAAAGTCATCCTGGGACTCGGTGAGAGAGTCTGGAGAGACAGCCTGCTGGGGGAGCATGGCCCAGGCCGGATGGAACTCCACGCGCACACCGTGGCGGCTACAGAACTGTTCCTAACAACCCCTTCTGGAAACAGCCCCTGGCCCATCACCAGCCCCTGGCTCCTGCCCCATGGAACTTCTCCCCACTGACAGATGTGGCCATGATGATTATTAAGCAGCCCTGGAAAACTCTCACCATACCTGGCACGGGATGGCGTGGTTGTGCCCAATGACCGCAGTCTCATAAAACGTGCAGGGCAGCCAAGGGAAGGTGTAGGGAGCCAGGGGAATTAGACATGATTTCCCCTCTCTTATTGTTTGCGGAGGTGGGAGAGCAATCATTTACTACCACTCTGGTTTCCAGGGAGAATCATTTCCCCTGGAATAATCCCAGACTTAGCTCTGCAAGTGCTCACCGGCTCACCGCTGGGGGGGGGGGGGGGGGGGGGGGGGCCCGGTGATTGGGGGGCTTGGGCGAAGGCCCCGCGCATGCGCCGCGATCACCCCCCCGGGTTTGGGGC
>CAUYPK010047934.1:0-13843 GCA_963574355.1 Loris lydekkerianus
CTGAGTACATTGGATACTTTTTCTTCCATTCTTGAGATACTTTACTAAGAAGAATATGTGCTAGCTTCATCCATATAAACATAAAAAAGATAAAGTCTCCATCTTTTTATGGCTGCATAATATTCCATGGTGTACATATACCACAATTTGTTAATCCATCCATGGGTTGATGGGCACGATAACAAGACATATCCCACCTACCTAGGGCACTTGGGCTGCTTCCATGACTTGGAAATTATGAATTGGACTGCAATAAACATTCTTGTGCAAATATCTTTGTCATAAAATGATTTTTGGCCATCTGGACATATACCTAGTAGAGGAATTGCAGGATCCGACAGCAGGACTACTTTTAGTTCCCTAAGTGTTCTCTAAACTTCTTTCCAAAAGAAGGTGATATTTTTAGAGCTACCTAATTATCAATATGTTGGGAGGTCCCAAGACCACTCCCAGTTTCATGATTCACTACTAAGACTCACAGGACTTAGCATATACTGAGTATATATACTGCCATATAATTATGGCAGTTATTTATTAAAGTGAAAGGGAGTCAAGAGCCAGGGGACGTGGCCTCCATGTGTGCAGTCCCAGCTACCACAGGTGGGGTAGAAGGTGGGAGGATGGCTTGAGCCTAGGAGTTGAAAGCTGTAGTGCTGTGATTGTACCTGTGAGTAATCGCTACACTGCAGTCTGAACAACATAGCAAGACTCTGTTTCCTAAAACAAAAAGGAAGAAAGAAAATAAAAAAACAAAAGGAAACCAAGTACAACCAGTAAAGGGAAAAGACACATGAGCAAAATCCAGTGGACCCCAGACACAAGCTTCTAAGGGCCCTCTCCCAGGGAGTCATAGGATACACTTAATTCTCCCAGCCTAGGTTGGAGGGAAATGGCCTAAAACTTGGATCCATTTAAAAGAAGATGTAAAAGAGAAGTTGTGACAACACATGTGAAATATTATCGATCAGGAAAGCTTGTGCCCAGAATTTTTACTGGAAGATGGCCCTATAGACAGACAGCTTCTGACTGGCACACACCCAAATTCCAGATTCTCAGAAGGAAAGCAGGTGTTCAGCATAAACCATATTGTTTGGACAAACACTTTAAACATAGTGAGATGCTCTTATCAGTCATGGCAGTGGGAACCCTTCTGAAATCTGGATTCTAGACACCAGTCCAGGGCTAACCTTGTCTGTAGGCCTTTAAAGAATAACAGATAGATTGCTATGTAAACTCTTCCCTGCACAACTGTGTGCTTCCAAAGTCACTCTTGGAAATAGCTGCTTGCAGTCTGCTCTGAGATATTAGTATTAAGCAAACTAATATTTTTCCAAATATGTTTGATTTTTTCCACTACTAAACTGATATTTCTTTCAATAAAACTTGGAAAATAAAGAAAAATGGAAAGAAGAAAAACATTACATATGATATAACGATTTCTAAACATAATTGCCTTCAGATAATTATCTTTCAAATATTTTAGGCACAACTGCTACAATGCCTATTTAAATTATTTTGCTTTTCTCTTGTTTTTCTTTAATGGATTTACTAAGCCAAAGGTTATGAACTTTTTAAAGGTTCTTAATTGTGCCTTGCCAATGGCTCTCCAAGAGTTGTAAAATTTGGGCTGCCAACCAACGAAGTATTTCTCTAATGTGAAATGACAATGATACTCTCATTTGTTTTTCTTTGAGTACATTTTCTATGATATTTTTCCTGTTTCATTTTTTTCTCCCATAACATTAGCTTCCCATGTTATCTAATCATCCCACCATTCGGGTACTGCTTTGGGCAAAGGCACAACATTCATAAATCTCCTCTTATAAAAACAAGACTGTCACATAGGAATCCTCATCATGCCTTATCACAGACTAATTCACTTGTGTCCTGAGCAAATGGGGTACCAAGTTCTCCAGGTTTTAACTGGGAGTTAGGGACAGAAGGGTACCAGGATCCTGAGATATCTTTGGTAGGGAGCTTGGCTAGTGCAGTGTGCTGGGTAAGCCCCAAAGCGACAAATAGGTTCTGAAATATGTGGGGTGAGAAGATACCAAAAGATCCAACATAATCTTTATTACAGTGTGTTGCTTAAGAGCAGCACCAGGGTGTGGGGGTGGGGTGGGGTGGGGGGTCATGCCATTACAGGAAACCGGGATTAGAGTAAAAGCAAGACAGCTTAGAGTGGAGTTCCCACGCCACTGCTGGCCAACTCTGAGTTTTGATCAAGTCACTTAATTTCTGCTCCTCCAGCTCCTCACTGGTAAAATAAGAATAACAAGACATATTCCACCTACCTTACAAGGCTTTTGGGAATCAAGTTCACTGATGCTCAGAAGATTACTTTTCACAGTGCCAGGTGGATGGGATGCCCAAATCAGTGATGATCAAAAGTACTGGAAACAATAGGAGAGAAACATTTTTATGAACTTGAAGATTAAAAAACAAAACAAAACCTAAGAACCTTCACCCTATCCTCATCTCAGTCTTAAAACATCAGGTATGCATAAGGTTCAGAAAATGGTGGTTTTAAAATGACAAGAAGCACTCTTCTGTTTCTGTTCCTAAGAACCAAACCAAAATATATTCCATAGCAATAATCTAGTCTCATTGTGGCAAGAAAATTTTTAATTAGGAATAAGTCCTACTGTGCCCTAATATTTGATTTTTTTCATTTTTTATGAAAACTAATTTATTTAAGTGAACTACTAAAACAAAAATCCCTGATAAATTAATAATAATTAACTCTAGCCAGATAGTGAGCTCCCTGCTCATGTATGTGTGTTAAAGGTTTCCTATGATTATAATAGTTGTATGTATATAATTTGGAAAATACAAAAAATTATTTTAAAAACAAGCTTTCATCTCTCAAAGAAAACTATCAGTAGGAATTATCATTACTTTCTACAAGTATTTTTTCTGTTCAGTTTTTAAAATCACTATTTGTTCTTTAGGCAACATAGTGAAATAGAAATTTTACTTTAGAGTCACACAGAGCTGGTTGTTGTCTTATCTCTACCACTTGCTAGGTATGCCTTCATAGAAAGCTTACTTAGCTTCAGTAAGCCTCACTTTTCTTGTCCATAAAATGGAGATAATGATACCTGCTATCTAAATCATATTTGTGTAAAATAACTTATGTAAAGAATTAACGTGCACGTGGATCAGTTTGCAGAAACTATAGCACACACCAAAGTACAGACCATACCCAGAAAACAAGCTAGTTCAAATTATTATGAGCAATGTAGCAAATAATCCTATACATAACAGATAGCAATAATCAGGTACATTAACCAGCAAATGTGCAGATAGGGATGCTTTTTGGCAGTGATAATTTTATTGTCAATATTCAATACAATGATAAGGTCTGCCAGCACTACCCCCGTGCTGACCTGCTGGAGGTCAGAGAGACTCAGCAGTCTTGACCAAAGGAAGTGGCCGAACGACTCTGAATACCACCACCTCACCAGTGCTCACAGAATATTAGAAACATAAATTTTACTTAAGATTTATTCATTGCCTTTTTTCAAGAGGATTAGAGGGGATAGAGGCATCAATATATTTTATAATAATACACACACAGAGGATCAAATGAAACAGAACTCTCTCTGTTTCACATTGATTGAGCGGCTACCGGGAATTGGGGATACAAAGACAGAGGAGACGGCTCTCTCCCCAGCAAGCACCTAGGTTAGGAAATAGTTTCCCAAAGTGTAATCTGCATACCTCACCCCTGACCCCAACCTGTCATGTAGATTCACCCAGGATGGTTCTGAAAAAAAAAAAAAAAAAAGTGAAGATGGCTAATCCCCTGCCTGGAGGTCCCTAATAATGCAGAATGTCTGTGAATGTCTGTGAATAACTTCCATTCTCCCCCTCTCCTTTTGACGGTCTTGCACAGCTAAGGTTTGAGAACTTCCCAGAGGGCAAAATGTTTTAGCAAAAACTAATTCTGAAGGGCTATACCAGTGTAGTGGTCAACTCAGCAGAAACTTGGAGATAAGGGACATTGTAAATCAAAAGACCTGGATTCATTGCTGACTATGACTGAGACTGTGGTGGAGCTTTGCATTCTCTCTGAGCCTTTGTTTTATTTTATCATTTGTGCAATGGATTTAATGTTAGTGGTGTTGTATTGAACAAGATGATGTTCTGTACGAAAGTGCTTAATGTACTGCCCCGTTCACCGGAGGCACTCAAAATGCAGTGGCCTTTGTCATCTTCTCCCTGAAGACAAACACAGTTACATCACAATCTGGATTCTACTTTGAGTACTAATCGGAACATAGGGGCACAGCTCTATCTCTGGGGTCTGGTCATTTACCTATAGTGGTTAAGGGCCAAGTGAACTAAGACCCATTATCTCTATCTGGGGGACAAAGAGAAGAAAAGGAAAAAAAAAAATTTGCCCTCCTTCCTTGTCTACGGTCCCTCTTTTTCTTCCTTTTCTCTTTCAATTCTATTTAGTGGAAAACACGCAGTACCCATGAGGCCCCAGCACCAGAAACCTGTTACCAGTTTTGTCAGATCCTGAAATAGCAGATGGTGCAGCCTGCAGCCTCTCCCTGCGTCCAAGATGTCTCCATTTGTCCTCCTCAGATCCCAGCAAAACATTTCTAGAAAAGGCGGGAGGAAACGATAAAAACTAAGTATAAGGTGCTGCATTTGTGGGGGCTTTTATGGGTTGGAAGTGTGAGGATGGTTTAATGACTGTCGAGAGGCAGGTAATCAGGAACAAACTGCTCTGATCACCCTCTACACAGCCCTAGATAGCTCCTCAACACTGCTGAAGCCTTGTTTGCTTTCTCTGAGGCAGAAATCCCACAAGGTCTGCGTGTTGCCAGCTGTCGAGCTAAAGAACTGCCAGTGCCTTCCTGGGTGGAAGCGCTCAGCCTGGCTCCCCCAGCAGCCCGCCCTGTCTTCTCTCTGTGATCCCCTTTATCTAGCCGGTGCAGGAGCCGCTCCTAATCACACTGCTGCTTGCCTCCAAGGGTCAAATGGGGACCATCGCTACCTAAACAAACGAGGAGGATGTCACCTTTGGGGGAGACTGATAAGCAGTTGGCAGGCAGGCCACAGGCAAGAGAAGGCGCCAGCAACCGGCAATCTGCAAAGGCCGTAAATATGTTACACTCTCAGCAGGAAGATGGGCAATATAGGCACCAAGAGGCCTTTGTTTAATGAGCTGTCAGAAAGCAGGCATGAAATTATGTTTGAAAACATGTGCAAGCTGCAGAGACAGAGCGGGGGCCTGTAAATGGCCTTCCTCGGTCCATGGTGGATGTTCGGAGCATCTTATCAGTCTGAGAACTGTCGTAGGATGAAAGCTATCATTAGCAAACTAATGGTGTTTGAAAGCTACAAATTTTTCTCCCTCTTCTCTGTTTTTGACTTAAATGGATTATAGAAAAAAGATCTTAATGGTTTTTTTTCTTTCCTTGGGATTTTGGTAAACATGCAAATTGGAAGAGAACCAAAAACAAACCACAGAAAAGTATCGCTGGAAGAACAAACGAAATGGTTATACTTGGAGTCTCTGCTCAGAACAGTCAGCTTATATTCCTTACAAGTCTGTAGAGACCCTGTTCAGAGAACTCTAATGCAACTCTAGCCAGCATTTTATTTCAATAAGGCCCATAAAAGAAAGCATAAATGTGAAATGGATTGCACTCCTATAATCTGAGCATTAAAATTAGTGAATAGGTATAACATCCCTCCTACCACATGGGCTATCAAATAGTAGAGAATAATTTTCTGAAGACTTAAAATTATTCTTGTGGGTCACACGGCTGCAAAGTTTATTTCTATTCTGTGTGGAACTTAAAGACTCTAAAAAGTCTTCCAGGAGTGAGTGGCACTATGGATTCAGGGCATATTTGGGCCCCATGGCTCAAGTTCTGACATGCTACATGAGGGCTTGATTGCCATAACATGGATCTTGTTCTGGCGGTGAGCTACAAACCTGCGTTTTCTGCCTCCAGTCAAACCAGGCAGACAGAAGTGACTTGTATAACACCCAAGACTAACTGGCTGAAACTGCTTTGCAAGAGGTGGCAAAATTAGCAGTGAACTGTCTTTTGGGACTCATCTTGTCCAAGGGTCTCTTTCAGCTTTGAGAGAAGAAGAAAAAGTTCTGAATAAGAACTAGTATAGGAAAGTTAGATTGAAAAGGTAAAGGAGGTCAGGTACCTGGGCTCCCACCTATAATCCTAGCACTCTGGGAGATCAAGGTAGGTGTGGATTGCTTGAGCTCAGCAGTTCTAGACCAGCCTGAGCAATAGTGAGACCCTATCCTAAACTTAGAAAAACTAGCAGGGCGTTTGTAGTCCCAGCTACTCAGGAGGCTGAGGCAAGAGGGTCACTTGAGCCCAAGAGTTTGAGATTGCTGTGAGTTATGGTGATGCCAAGGCACTCTACCCAGGGTGGCAGAGTAAGACTGTCCCAAAACAAAAACAAAAAGAAACCAAGAAAAAGAAGAGGTAAAGGAGTGAAGGTGAGAGAAACAGAAACTAAAATAGAAAGAAAAACAGAGGGAAAAATATTTTTGCTTCACATCGAGCTGCAATATGTTTTATTGTTCTTTATGAATATTCCCTATATACAGATGAGACATACTAAGCCATGTGCCTGCGGTCATCCAGCATGGACCCAGGGCCTGAGCCCCAGGTGCCACACCCGCTTCCATGCAGAGTCATCTTTGAAACATTCTTCAGGCCCCCTCTCCTGAGCATTCACAAGATTCTACATAGTGAGTGCTCAGTCTTCGTCTGATGGGAGAGCTTTAGTTCATGGAGGAGATGAGAGAAAAATCAAGGCGAAAGGAAGGAGGATGCACATGCCCCAGGGTATGTCCTATGTCAAGATCAGGGCCTTTGAGGCCTTCTAGTCCTTTTCAGTTTACTAGGTGGAGAAAGAGGAGTAATAGTTGATTACAGGTGAAATTGCCCAGGGACTTGGGATCATGGAGATTTTCTGGGGCAGTTTTTTGTATGTTGGGGGTCCTTATATCACCTTTAGGCTGCAAAAAATGTTTTAAAATATATTCCTGTTTAATAAATATGGAAAGAGCCCTTATTAGGTGCTGGTACCATGCTAAGTACTGTGAGGAATGTCAAAAAGTGTGTAACTGAAAGTGGTGGCTCACACCTGTAATTCTAGCACTTTTGGAGGCAAAGGTTAGAGGATCACTTGAGGCTGGGAGTTTGAAACCAGTCTGATCAAAGGCAAGACCCTGTGTTCTTTTAGAGACAACTATTTTGCTAATTCTTGGCTCCTCAACTCCTCTAACTCCCCTCCCCCACCTTCATTCTTGGCCAATGGCATGTTTCCCCACTTCACTGGAAAACAAAATGGAGGCATTCAAGAAATGAGCGTCACAAGGCCTCACAACATCTTCCTACCTCCCAGGACCTAGACTTTATACATGGCTTCCTCCATATCCCTCTCCCTTTATGGGATAAACCTCACTTTATTCCAAGACTAAGGTTTGCATGTGCTTTAAATCTTATTCCACTTTCTTACTCAAAGGCTTTGCTGCAGCAATTTTTCCCATTTTTTTCTATATCATCAGTTTCCCCTTCCAACTAGGTCATTTTCACCAGCTCAGAACCGTATTTCTACCTCTCTCATCATAAAAATGGAAACACAACAAATCTGAGTGTACTTCCCCTCCCAGCACCCACTACACACCTCACAGCAAAACTCCTTAAAAGATGATTCAATCTCATTCTTCCCATTTCCCCTCCTCTTCTCACTTAAACCTACTCCAGTTAGTATTTGGTCTCCACCACCCCATATGTGCTTGTCAATATCACCAATGACTTACATATTGCTAAATCTAATTCTTGGTCTACATTACACTTGACTTATCAGTAATACCCCGTCATAGTTAATTGCTCCCTTCTCACAGAAATAATTTATATGTTCTCTAAGACAAGACACATTCCCTTTTCCTTCCACCCCATTGGCTGTTCCTTCTCAGTCTTCTTTGCTGGTTTTTCTTTTGCCCCTTAACCTCATAGCATTGAAGCTCCCAGGGTTTGGTCCATTCATTTCCTAAATCTCCTCTGTTCTGTCTACAAACACTCATTCCCTTGCTGATTTCTCTTGAAGTTTCATGGCTTTAAATAGTATCTACCTGCAAATGATTCTAAAATGTATGCCTCCACCCAGGATCCTCCCCTAAACTGTCAACTCCCTGTCTCCATTTGGATGCCTAATGGTAGCCTCAAATGTATCATGCCCTAAACCATAATCCTGATCTTCTTTGCCTGAAGAACCAGCTCTACATCATCTTAGTTAAAAAGTGTCTGTACTCTGGGTCTGGAGGATAAGTAGAAAGCATGTATTTTTTGTATTTCGGTGAGTGTTTACTACAGACATAGCAAGAGATGACTCATTGTCAGGAAATGGCCAGGAGAGTGTCTCCATATTGTAAATCTTTCAAGGATGAGCTAATCTTCACCTACAGGGTCCTTGTATTACCTCTTTTAAGTTTCACTAAAACACTCTGACCTTCAAAAGACCTCCTTTTGAATCCTTTTACATTTGAGAACTATTCTCTTTCCTAATTAAAGTCAGATGGTTGTCTTGTGGATTCTTTTTTTTCTCTTTCCTGAGCTGCTTCTTAACAGCTGTGGTGTATTGCCAATGAGTTATCAGTGAACAGACATGAGATTCCTTTATGATGTTAAGTGACATATTACATTGTTTCTTCCACAAACAACAAAGAGGAACATCATAGGCAGTATTAAATCTTGGACAAGAGTTATCCATTTTATAAAATACATGTTGATTTCTAAAATATAAAATATAGCTGCATAATGGTTTTTTGGCTGTTTTCCTAACATGTGCTCTATTTCATGAGAAATATTTTCAATAGAATTGGATATTCTCCTCTGGTTTCAAATTTTTAGACAACAAGCAACAACAACAAAAAATCATATTTGACCTTAGATGCTGGAATGGAGCAATCATTATTAAAGAACAGTTAAATTAAAATGAAGGCATGCCAATATAATAATTGATTCAGGCCAAGGGTCATCAGTAGATGCTTAAACAATTGAATAATACATTACATGATCTCAAATTATCATTATACAGATTACTTATTAATTATAATGAAGAGAATTACAAGATATCACCAAACAAAGAGATCCAAATTGACATCATTAATAAGACAAATTATCATTATTGTGTCTCCTGAAGTGATGGGGAGTATGTAACATCACGTGGTTAGTATTCTCACCAAAAATGTTTAACCTGAATATAATCACAAGGAAAAACCAAAAACAATCCAGCAATAATGATACTTCAATTATGTAGGAAAAAGCCCTTTGTTTGAGAATATGCATTTAGGGTTGAAGCATCATATTAAGCACAATTCACTTTTAATAGTTCAATGATGACAGAGAGGGGAAAAAAGTGGGGGCAAAAGGGTGGCACCTGTGGCTCAAAGGAGTAGGGCGCTGGTCCCATATACCAGAGGTGGTGGGTTCAAATCTGACCCTGGCCAAAAACTACAAACAACAAACAAAAAAAAAAGTGGGACAAAATGTAGATAGTTGTTGAATCTAGATGAAGGGTATGTCGGGGTTCATTATAATATTCTTTTCAAAATTTTCTGTAGGTTTAAAATTTTTCAAAATAAAAAGTCAGAGAAAAAGTCATAAATCAGTGGTCCTGAGAAGTACAAATGTCAATTTTTACCTTCATGTAGCCCTGCACTCATTGCAATATTTCATTGAGATTTATTAAAAATGACAGAAGATGTGTCTACTTGAAAATGCCAGCACAGCATTTGTTTTTAAGGTGGTAGCCTAAACCAATATTAAAACTGAAGATATTGTTAATATAAGCGCTAAAGGAGTAACAACCACAGTCACCAACTACCTAGTCTCTCAAATCAGCAGAGGTTCACTTCCTCTTACTTCCTCCTCTCTTCCACCTTCCAGCTCCTGTATCTAATCACCCAGTCATACTCTCTCCTGAATTTAGCTTCTCCTCTCTGTGTGTGTCAGGACCACATGATCACCGGGAAGACTCTATGACTCAAAACTTGCTGTTGTTCTGCAGGGAACACACTCCCTCCCTTCTCTCTCAGGCAATGCTTCTACTTATTCAGGTTCAAGGCCATTTCCTCTGTAAAGAAGGAGGTTTGTTTCTCCTTCTGCGGTTCCCACTGCATTTTGTGTTTCCCATGGGGCTGTGTTATGCTCTGACTGGATGTCCCTGTCTGTCTCTCAGCTACACTGTGCCTGCAGCTTCTCCGGGCCCCCAGCACCTGGCACAGCTAATGAGTTGATGAGGGAACCAGTGAAGACATGACAAGCTAAACGTGAACTAAAATGGAAAACCTCATTTTGACCAAGATCGTTCCTACAATTATACCAATCCACATTGTACATCTAATTGGATATAATTTTCATTTTAAAGCTTTGTAAAGAAATCAAGGCATGGCTAATTCAATGCACTGTGAGAATGCAGAAGGAAACCATTTCGAATATTATACTATGAAAAACTCTGTTACAACTGAAAATATTCTGATAAGAAATGGGTCTAAGAGAACAGATCTTAGGGAAAACAGGGATGTCAAGCATGTCAGAATTTCGGAAGAATAAAATACTGGAGCAATAAGAGTGACCAGAGTAGGAGTCATCAGCACCTTTCTCAGGTCCGTGCCTCTGAGAATCCTGGGTCATGATGCCTCCTGGAGTAGTCTTTAGCACTGCTGGCCTCACTCTATCCTTTTTAGAAACCATTTAGAGGAATGGAAAATGAGATTCAGTGTTTTCATGCAGCTGGTGAAATGACCTCCAGAGGCCTTCTTCAGCACCTCTGTAGCAGCACAAAAGAGCAATTTTGCAAATTATACATCTACAAGGGAGCAACTGGGAGTCAAACTGTTTATAAAACCAATGTATGTGACACAGCTATGATTTAATATTAATAAAAAGTATATATATATATATATATTTTTTTTTGTTTAACAGGCTGGGCATGTTGGCTCATACCTGTAATCTTAGCACTCAGGAGTCCAAGGCAGATGGATTGCCTGAGCTCACAGGTTCGAGACCAGCCTGAACAAGTGTGAGACCCTGTCCCTAAAAAAAAAAAAAAAAATAGTTGGGCATTGTGGCAGGCACCTGTAGCCCCAGCTATTCAGGAAGCTGAGACAAGAGGATCTATTGAGCCCAAGAGTTTGAGGTTGCTGTGAGCTACGATGCTACAGCACTCTACCAAGAGTGACAAAGTGGGACTCTGTCTCAAAAACAAAAACAAAACAAAACAAAACAAAACAAAACAAAACAAAACAAAAACTATATTTAACATTAATTGTCATTTCCAATATGAATGGGTTTAAAAGGGAAGGGAGATGAGAAGTTATTGTTTAATGAGTAAAGAGTTTCAGTTTGGGATGATGACAAAGTTATGGAAATAGATGGTGGCGATGGTTAAAAACATGTGAATATACTTAATGCCTCTGAATTGTATGCTTAAGAATGGTTAAAGTGGCAATTTTGTGTTATGTGTATTTTACCATGGTTGTGTGAAAAACATGAAGGGAGAAATTTCTTGAGTTAAAGTGAAACATTTTTAGGTTTGCCAAACCACAGACCTTTGAAAAGCTATTTTGGAAATTCTGGGGCACCGTCTTATCTTACCATCCTAGTTCTGATGCATTCACTTGTCCTTGCTGAGTGACATTGCTTAGAGTTGTGGAGGTGGGAAGATGCTCCTACTCCAAACATTCCTTCCTCTCTCTGAAGAGCTCATTCCACAGTAGAAGATATGCAAGACAATGTCACATCTCTTTGCAAGTGCCCAGCACCCGCCAACCTCAAACTCTCCAGTCTGTTTCTGGCAGGGCACATCTTATACCTGTTCCCTTTAATCTCTCCTATGTAGCTGCTGTAACGATCAGGAATCCCCCCTGGGGAATTTGGGGTCCAGGAAGAGGAATGTGTCAGGAGCACATTGCCTAACACATCAAAAGTATATTTTTGTCAAATGCTGGATAAATGTGTGTAAATACAAGGAGGATGGGTGTTAAAACTTCTTTGCTTATGGTCTAAAAATGTAAACCTGACTTAAGGTTCTCATCCTGTGTCTAAGGATTTGTTGATATGACATCTGTGCACACAGCATTAATATTGTGATGAAAGAAGTCTATGGTACATTTCAAAATTATTAAGAGTATAAATGTCTTACCACAACAAAAAAGTAAATGAGGTGATGGTTATGTTCATCAGTTTGATGTAAGCATTCCACATTGTTTATCAAATCAGCACATTGTGCCCCATAAATGCATTAATGTACACAGTTATGATTTAATTTAAAAAAGCTAAAAAAATTTAAAATAGTGGGCTCTTCTGGATGATCCAGAAAAGTCTCTTCACCTCTTCTTTGGAGTTGCTGAACTTTCTTCTCAGTTGCAAAATTGTTTACTTATACCCCAAATTTTCTTGCTGAGGGGAGCCTTGTCCTTTTAAGATATGTTCACTGGGGTTACACTGAGATAATTAGCATTAAAGCTGAGACCCTAAAAACCTCCAGGCACAGGCAGACACATGAAGCACAAAGGCCATATTAATACATATTGGTCAAATTCAATAGAATCTCCCTGGTTGACCACCTCTCCTATATTGACCACCTCCTTAAGTTGACCTAATTTTGATAGACTGGACATGTGCCACATATATGTAACAGTAGAGTCACCTAGTATGTTGCCCATTTTATTATAGTCCTTTGGGTGGTCAACGTACAGAGGTTCTACTGTATTATATAATAATTGCCATATTACTAAATGGATGTGAAGAGAAACCCAATGATGCGCAAGTGTCCATGTTTGTTGGAAGAATACACAGCATGTTCCCCTGGTATACTCAGGTATTGTAGAGATAAAGGCAGATGTTTCTCTCAACGAGGGCTTTCTAATGTTTGCCTGACAGTGATGTCTTTGGGCTGATAAAAATGGTGCCCAACATAAAGTTGACCTCTCATCATACTTCCCCTTACACTCTTCATAGTATCTTGACGTCAAACTCCCTTTTCCTGTAATGGTCTCCATGAACCCTATTTCTCCCCTACATTGGCAGTTTCCCCTTATATAGTGATTTTAATCTATTGCTTATAATTATTGACAATACTACAGATAATACTAATAGTTTCTTCTGTGCTGCCATTTAGCTACTGTGTGTATGTCATCACATTTCAATCCCAAGAGGTATGGCAGATATAATTGGTTGCATTTTCTAGATGCAGACATTAAAAGACAAAGGAGCTTATGTAATTTTCCCAGGTCTCTCTGAAGTTTTAATGGTGCTATGTGTGCTGCTTGAGATTTGACTGTACTGCATGAGTCCAACTTTGGATCTTCAAATAGGTGGCAAGTATATTCAGGGTTGGGAGATCTTTCTTTCTCAGAATCCTTTTTTAATCCTCAGCCTTTTTTACTTTTTTAATATTTTTAATTATTTTTTATTAAATCATAACTTTGTACATTGATGCATTTATGGGGTTCAGGGTACTGCTTCGATACACAATGTGAAATGTTTACATTCAGCTAAGTAACACATCCATCATAATTATACTCATTTCTTAATAGTTTTGAAATGTACCATTGCATCATGCACATTAAGTGAGGTCCCCCCAAATACTCTCCCTCCTCCCATATCCCCCTTCCCATTCCCTCTCTCTCCTCTTCCCTTCTACTTTCTGGACTATAGTTATGTTTTGCCATTCATATGAGTGTGTAGGTGATTATATATTGATTTCATAGTAGTATTGAGTACATTGGATACTTTTTTTCCATTCTTGAAATACTTTACTAAGAAGAATATGTTCC